>PVKA01002793.1:82286-119490 GCA_004027165.1 Ctenomys sociabilis
AAGCTAAATTCTCATGCTTTTTTTTTTTTTTTTTTCAGTTATGAGACAGAGACTTGCTAAGTCATTACATTGTATAGGGTGGGCTCAAGACCACAATCTTCCTACTTCCATCTTTTAGAGTGCTAGGATTGTAGGTGTTACCACCAGGCCTGGATTATACCTATCCTTCCTTTCTTCCTTCCCTTCTTTCTTCTCTTTCTTTCTTTCTTTCTTTCTTTCTTTCTTTCTTTCTTTCTTTCTTTCTTTCACTGTACTGGGGATTGAATTTAGGACCTTGTACTTGCCAGGCAAGCACTTATTATACTAAGCTATCTCACAGGGCCCTATACCTATCCTTTTAAAAATTCCTATTTTATCCAATATTGTCCAGGACCCTAGAACAACTGGGAGAAAATTCCCAAAATCTGGGACCTCAAGGAAGTCTGTATTTAGTAGAATTGATCAATAACTTGTTCTTAGCACATCTCATTGCAATTTGTGATAAGACAGGGAAGGGTAGGGACAGGGACATTAAACTGGGAAGTCTCCCTGGTTGAGGGACAGCCACTAAATTGCCTATAAACTGAAGCCAAATGCAGGCTGTGCAAAACCCCTCATACTTCCCCTTCCTTCTTGTCACTATCTAGCCAGTCATGGAAGGAAGGAAAGGACTAGGGTTGGTTCCTGTGTTGTGGTTGTCCATGTACAGCCCTGTTTGCATGCTGTCCCCTCCCCTCTGTTAAAAGTATACCTTTTACAAGCAGGTTCAGGGGCCAGGGGTTTGATCCCTGGGCCTGTCATGCTGGCCCCGCCCCCAGTGTGTGCGGAGATGGCAATTGTCGTGGTGGCCCCTGCCTATAATCCCAGCTCTTGGGAGGCTGTAAACAGGCAGATCTCTGAGTCCCATCTAGTTGTGAGACTCTGAAAATCCTGTAGACTCTTTCCTAAAATACAAAAAAAAAAAAAAGCATTCCTTTTGCTCGTTGAACTTGTATCCATGCTTCCTGACACAGTGTAATCCAACACCCTTTAAGGAACTTTTCCCAAACCCCTAGAAAGATAGGCAACCACATGTGCTATGTTTCCTTGACCTGAACAGAACATGTTATCATTGTACATTTGATTGTGTGAAAGCTTGACCTTCTAGGTAGCAGAATTCACCTCCCTGGAAGTCCCCTCAGGGCCAGGAGGCTACTAGCAGTCTCTCAGTGACTCCTGCAAACGCGCCCTGAGCCTCTGCCCGCCCACACCTCAGCAGGAATGCTTGCAGTGTTCAGGCCTCCTGTAGCTGGTGAGAAGCCCCAACCTGCCCACCCAGAAATGGGAAACCTGCACACACACACACACACACACACACACACACACACACACTTCAGAAAGTTGAATGTGTGCTTTGAACCCCAGTCTGAATTGGAGACATCTGTCTTCAGAGGAATTTAAGTTCCAACATGAAAGTCAGAGAGGGCAATATTGTCTTCACATGTAGAAGACAGATTCTTATGATGTGAAGTTTTCTGTCTGGTTGGGATTTCCTCCTTACTGCTAGGACACCCAGGCTGATGCCTCTTTGCTGTGTCCCCAGTGTTTTTAGAGAAACTGCTTGATTGGCAAGAATTTCCATGATCTTTTATCTACTCACCTATGTACAATCATATTTCATATGTTGTCTCCAGTGTATTTCACTTTAGTAAAGACTTTAAAATAAATTTAATGCTTTAGAAAATCTCTCTGTATAAAGGTTTTTGTCCTTTTAACCCAGTTTATAGGAAAAATTGTGATAATAAAAATAACGAAAACAACAGCTACCACTATGAGCAAGCATTGGTGTTTTCTATGTAGACAGTTATTTTTCCCCCGCTTATATTCTCTAAAGATAGTAGAGATGTAAATTGCCAACACATTTTTCAAATGAAAAATTTTAGGCCCCAAGAAGCATTTGAGGGCAGACAGAGAAGTTGTATGCTTTAGGGGAGTGAGGGAGAGATCCCAGTTTCTAGCTGAAGTGTTCAGGTTGGATAGAGGCCAGCCCACGCACACTCTCCCTTTCCACACTGCCCTGGAAGTAAAACCTTTGGTTCTCCAGAGGAAAGTATCATGCCCAGCCTGCAGAATCCAGGACTTAGCATCTCACTAAGCTACAAGTGACTAACAGCTAGCTTTCTTGTAAGGACAACTTTCAGTAAAAGAGAGGAGAAGAAGGCTGGGCACTGGATAGGAAGTTGAACTAGTGACACCAACTGACTAAAAGCAAAAGAAGAAACCATCTCACTTCCATAGAAAATGACCCAGATGTTGAAGGTTTGTTAGGCTCAAGGTCAGTGCTGTGACAAATTTGTCCTTCTTGTTCATTCAACAAGCTTGACTGAGTCTGTCTGTTAAACAGGATTAGATAATATGCCTAACCTAAGCAAATAGTCCTCCATATCTCACATGGAAATTTTCTAGAAATAAAACATTTCAGTGAGTCACCCATGATTCATGTTGTTTCTGTATTTGTGGCTAAAAATATCCTTATTCCTTAATGTTGTTCCATAAGGACAAATGAGCACATGTAAATAATTCTACCACAACCCAGCGGAGGCTCATGGCAGATGCATATAAGCCACTCTAATCCCACACAGCTCTGCATGTATCTGAGGGCCCTGGGGCCCTAAGACCTAGGAAAACATCAGGGCTTTGAAAGAAGATTTCATCGAATCATAGTTGCTTATCTTAATCTCCCCAGAGCCCCCCCAAAAAAACAAACAAACAAACAAACAAACAAGTTTTGCCTTTCTCTGCCATGTCCTGACACAGGCATGGCCATCTGGGACTCAATTGCACCTGTGATGTTCATCTTCCTCCTTTTGTGGTGGGTCCCCACAGCTGCTTCCCAGTCCCTGAAGTCCCTGCTACCTCTTGATATTTCTTCCTCTTAGGAAAACATCTGGTGATGAGGACTCTATCCTTGTCTCCTCTGCATTCATTGATGAAACAGTGGAACATGGCTTCAGAACTCTGAGTACTTTCCTTACACAAAAACAATCTTCTTCTTCTTCTTCTTCTTCTTCTTCTTCTTCTTCTTCTTCTTCTTCTTCTTCTTCTTCTTCTTCTTCTTCTTTCTTCTTCCTTTTCTTCTTCTTCTTCTTCCTATTCTTCTTCTTCAGTGGTGAAGTTTCCAGTTTAGAGAAGGCTCTGAGTAAGTTTTCATGGTGGTATAGCACTAAAATGCTGGGTGAGTGACTATTTGTCAGTGCTACTTGTCAAGCTGAAGGATAAATACTCCACATGTATATCAGAATAGTGAAAACAACAGATGTTGTGACCTCCTAGAAGCTAGAAACTAATGAATTGTCATGAAACTTCAGAGTGTAGAAAGAAATAAATCTCACATTTTCAATCAGTACATTTAGATCATTTGAGATACAATTCCCGAGAAGGACAGAGAGGGAAATGGACAGATGGATAGAAATGTGGTCTGGATATAGTTTGAGTGTGTCCCTTGAGGGCTCATGTGCTGGAAGCTTGGTTGCCCCACTGGGGTGGTGCTGAGGTGGTAGAACCTTTAAAAGATGATATCTCACAGGGCCAATTGCATTATTGGGGCAACTCCCTTCAATGTGATAATGCCAGGTTCACAGAGTGAATCAGCTCTGGTAAGGTGGGTGGCTGCAAAGTAAAACCATTTCAGGCTCTTCCACATACCAGATTCCAATTCTGTTTCTTCCTCTTGTTGTGATGGAGCCATTGACTGGCATCACTTGCCTTGATGTCCAGAAGTGTAAATAAACCTATTTTCTTTATAAGAAGTACAGTTCTGAGTATCTTGTTATAATGAACAGAAGATAGCCCAAAACAGATAGATACCTAAGATGTAGAAGAGAATGGATTGGAGGGTAGATGAACAGGTGAGAGGACAGACAAATATATGAAGTATGTAGTTAGATTTATAATTGAATAAATGATGGCTTCACAGACAAGGTACATAATGACTAGTTCTGTTTGGATGAACTGATATTTTCTTTCTCCTTCATTAGCAGCATCTAGAAACCATCACACAGCTACCACTGCAGATCATCTAACTATCATAAAAGAGATTTCAGCATGAGGAGCTACACTGTTTTCTCCAAGTCTAGCCACCAACCTAGGCAGTATCATAGAATCTGGGAACACAGATGCTATGGCATGAGGCAGGCCCAGTTCTCTTGAGAATCAGCTGGAACAAAAGCCCTGGTAATCATCGCCTTCTAACCCCTCATGACTCTGGACCTTTCCAGGAGCCAAGGGTTTAATTAATTTTCCCTGCCTGAGAAATCAAAAGTAAGAGAAACTAGCAAAACAGAAATGCGGTCCCCAGGAGGAATTCAGCTACCTTTGTTCTGAAAGCTAGGCATGGAAGAGTAGTAGATCTGATTGTACTCCTACAAAGGCTGGAGTGAAGAGAAAGACTTGCCACGAAGGAAGGTGGAGGAGGTGCTGACAGTGAATTATGGCTTCCCTGCGCCGCAAAGGCAGCAGCTTTGGAAAATCAAAATCAGAGATGTAGGCTCAGGGAGGGGAAGACGATGTAGATAGTAGGCCAGGACGGAGCAGATGGAAGAGTGGAGAGTGTTTTTGCATTAGATTAACAGAGATGGAATTAGAAAGCATGAGGATTATACAAAGGTCATAGGATGTGAGCTCCACATGAAAGCCAAAGACATTGGCTCTTCACATTTAGAAGTTTGTCTGCTCACCACCTGCCCTCCAGCCTCACATAGTCTTCCTTCCTGAAGAAGCACAGTGGGAAACTTGGGAAGATGAAGGTCTTCTTTGTGCAATTTTCTTTAAAATATGTTCTTCATGCTGAGGCCAGCTTCCCCCACCCCTTTGCACTCTGTAGAGACATAAACACTCGAAGCTAAAACTCCTCTCTTGACTTAACCAGACAAGAACACAAATAAATGGCAATGATAACCACAGGCACTATTCTCTAAAGGACCTACTATGTGCAAAATTTATTTCTACTCTCACAGCGAGGTCAACTTTCTTATTCCCATTTCAGACAACATATCTGAAAGGAACAGTAAGTCACTGGTCCACAATTTTATGATGAACTAGAAGGTAATCAAAGTCATACTGCCAGCGATCCCAGCTCCACAGAATTCCTTGGGCTGTGTTCTTTCCACCATCATCCTGTCTCTGAATAAAAAGCAGAAAGAAGGCTGAGAAAATGAGAAGTGAGAAGAGTGCTATGGCACATTAAACAAGTATTAGTGCTTCACAACTTTAACAAAAAACAAAGTTTGCTCAGGAGGCAATTTTTCATGAGTCTTATACATTTCCACACATCTTGAGAACAGAGGCAGAGGCTTTCTTTATTCTTCACATTGATTTTAAGTGTAACAAGCATGCGTCGGATGTAAACAGCACCTCCCAAAGAACTTTAACACCCCATTCTCCCAAAGGAGATTTAATTTCCCACTGGGAATGTAAATTAGCAACACTATTGTGAAAAATGCCATAAAGATTCCTCAATAAACTAAATAAACTAAAACCAGACCTGTCATATGACCCTCCTATCCTACCTCTGGGTATGTATCCTTTGTTCCAAAAATGAAATTGAACTATTAACACCTATGCATGCCATAAAGCATGCCTATTCACAGTAGGCAAGCTATGCAATCAACCCAGATGCTACTCATCAATGGATGAATGAGAAAGAAGATGTGGTACATACACACAATGGAATATTATTCAGCCACAACCAAGAGTAGAATCCCATCATATGCAGAAATACGGATGGAACTTGAGGACATTTGGTTAAGTGAAGGCACTGAGACTCTGAAATGCCAGACATGGAGATGCCAGACAAGACAAACCACATGTTTTTGTTTTTGATTTCATACATGAGATTCTTAGAAGGTCAACCTGAATATAGAATGGTGGTCACTAGCTTTAAGAAGTAAGTATGTGAGTTCAATCCCCCCAGTTCCACCAAAAAAAAGAAGTAGGTATGAAGGAGAGGATGAATAAAGGGAAACTAAATTTGATAAGAGTATGCTATATATATGTACTGAAATATCAAACTGAACCCTACTAATGTTATAAATAATGTGTGTTAATAAACCAATAACTTAATAAAAAAGAAATAGTTTTCCCCTTTGGAACAACAGGATGGCATGCCTGCTGTTCCAGTGTAAAAGATTCAGATTCCTGAAGGCAAAGTACCTTGTCTGTAACAGCTTTTATGACGTGCATTGTCCTGTTGGGGATAGGGCACAAATACGCAGCTCACGTGACTTGCATGCCAGGAGTAGCATCATCCTTTGGTTCTGACCCAGGGATCTCATATTTTCTGCTAGTACCCATGAAACTATAGGAGAAATTCATTATCTTGCACTTAGCATGAAATTTCAGGCCTCAGCAGAGGAACCTCCCTAGGTAAGCAAGGAATGGACAGAGAAATTGAGGTGAGGACCATCCTACTTGTCTTTCTCACTTAACAAAATCCAGATGCCCCCATTTATCACATCAGACATTGTCCAGGGGCTTTGTGCAGCCTTAGGCAATGCTACTAGGAAGAACGAGCCACAGCCATCAGGCCTCAACTCTTGAACAACACTATCATCCATCCCAGAATCACCACATGTCTATACTGTGAGGAGGACACTGAGCTAGAGAAACAACATCTGGTATGCCGACAGCAGATACTTATGTCCATTATTTCACTGGATTGAAAATATATCTCCAAACAAGGAATCGATGCCCTCCAGGAGACAACTCACCCACTTAGGTAACAGAGCTGATACCCAAGTGCTCTGAGCCCACATGCATAGGGACCACTCATGGGAGATCCTTCTGTCTCTAACCACCAGAGACTCCAGCACTATTCTGGAAACATATTCCCTTTCAGTTCTTTTGAACAATTCTTTAAACAAAAACTTTGCACTAGTTAGAAGAGGCAATTGCCACTCAGGGTAAAATGAAAAGAAAAAGAAACCACCCTTGTTTAGTTAATGAAGAACACTTGTTCAAGCAAAGAAGCACTCTGGGGCAAATGAAACTTTATTTTTTTTCCTCAATTATCTGCAGTCCATGTTGGGGTAATCCAAACCTCCCCACAGAGAGGATGCAGTCTGCATAACCCCGCTCCTCCCCTTCCCAAGGCGGGAGATAGGAGGACCTGGGAATGACCCAGGTCACTCTGTCATTTAGAACAAAGAAGGACATGGCTCCCTACATGAAAGCAGTGGGAATGCTGTTCACAGGGCTGAGAGATACAGCTCAGCTTATGCTACATGCAGGGCTGCGGATGTGGGTCTACCTGCTGTTCATGTGGTCACAAGGGCAGTGCGACTGCTGTTCTCAGAGGCATCTTGCCTTCCGATAAGATCCTCTCTGGTGAAGAAGTGCCATCGAGCCCTTCTATAAAGAGAGGCTTGATTGGGATCAGCTGTGAATGCCCTGGAACTAATGAGCCCCTGTGTTTGTGTCCTAGATCTGCGCTAATGATGTCCAACAACTCTGAAGCTTAAGACTCCAGAGATAAGAGGTCTACATTTGAGCTATGGCAGCATCAGGCTTTCTCTCCCAGCTCCTGGGGGTCTGGGCCACCTTAGCATTTCTTGACTTGTAACACAGTGCTCCAGTCACTTCCTCACCATCACATGGTCATCTCCTTGCCAAGTCTGGTATTCCCATGGCCTTCTGCCCATGTCTACCTCCGCCTCTTCCCATCTTCATACAGTGGTATGGCCATACTGGGCAGAGGGCCCACCCCACTCCAATATGACCTGGCTTTGCCATGGTACAGGGTCTCCCTCTGCAACTTGGAGCTGGGGCTGGTACAGCATGTAGTGGGGATTGAACCCAATCTTGGGTTTGCCAGGCTGGCACTTAGACCACTGAACTATTTTTGTGGCTCAGCCCTGCTTTAACTTATGTCTTACTCCTGTCCAGATTAGGTTTACCACTGTAGATATCAGTTAGAGTCTGGGCACATCTTTTAAGGGGAGAATATTTTTCAAATCATAGCAGTTGTTAATGACAAATTATTCAAATTTATGAACAATCTAATTTCCCTGCAGCTATTATAATATGATAAAATATGGTGAATGTTTAAATTTTTTAAAGTTATTACAATAAAAGACAAATTGTCATTAATGCCCTTCACAATACTACCCTTTGCTTTACACATGCCTGTCCCAATGCTATTGCCACTTTCTGAAGCAGCTCTGGAAGTTCTCTTTCACAAGGGCCTTTAGTTGTGTTGTCATGGCTACCTCAATGTCTTGAATTACTTTGAAAAGCTTCCCTTTTTAAATATTTTTAATCATTTAAAGGATACAAAATAGTAATTGTAAGAAAACAGCACTAGAAATGATACAACATTTCACTAAACAAAGTAATAAGAACTCAACAATGGTTGTTGTATTACATGAAGTTATCTTCAAATTAGCTATTCACTTTATCACATATATCAACATGCAAAATTGGTTTAAAGAACAAAACAAGAACAAAAAAACATAAGAAACTAAGAAGACCCAAATTTTTTGATCAAGGATATTGTGGGGCCACAGAAGAAAGTGATTGATGATGGAGAGTGTGCCTAAGGACAGTCACCTAGAGAGAAAATATTCACTTGGGTTTTCACAGGCAGCAAATTGGTCAAGCAATGGCCGTGACTCATCCACATGGTTGATTCTGACGAAGGATCTACAAACTGCAGTACAGGGTTTCAGGATAAACCCTGAGGGGACTTGACTGACCTTGGCAGATACAAGTTACATTTCTTGTTACATAGGTCTTGCTTTATCTTGTTTTTAATCATCCAGCAGAAAAGTATAAAAGCGAGGTATAAAAAAGTAAAGCCATATTAATATGCTGAGCTGTAAAAGGCTCAAGTAAACAACTTCTGACATTGCCATTTCTACAACTAAATCACTATTATTATGGACTATTGGACTATATTGGATTATTTTGCTCAGTTCACACACCTACAATGTTTAAATGGCAATGGAATACCTTTCTCTGATAAAAATAAACAAAAAAGGGGATAGAAATGAAGAAACATTTTGTACCTGTATATACAAAATAGTTAGGATAGATATAGAGCTGCTTTCTGTTAATTCAATGAGAAGAAAGATTTGTACTAATAGTGTGGACAGGGTATCATGTCTGCATCTTATAGTATGAATAACTTCTATGAAGACAACAATAGACAATGTTGTCTTCAATTATTGAAACTGTCCTACTAATTTGTTTTGAAACTGTCTTATTGCTATTTGTTTCTCAATAAAATTTTAAAAAAATACAAAGAAAGACAAAAATTTCAAGCATCAAGTGCTCTTTTCATAAAAGCAGCAGAAATCGGCAGTACAATTATCCAAACTATCTACATATATACATGAATATATCTTTTTCCCTTCTTTCTTTTGTCCTTTTCCTCATCCCAGTTTCTCCTTCCCTTCCCATTGAACAGATTCTTTCTCTTTCACAGTATCTATTAAACCTTTCAGATTATATTTACTCTTCCAGGCTCTCACACTAATGAAACCATACGCTGTTTATACATGTGGGTCAGATTTATTTCACTTGCCAACAGTCTCTAGCTGTATCCCTTATCTACAAAAGGCTTGCTTTTATTTTTTCAATAGCTTAGGAATACTCCATGTGCAAAAATGCCACATCTTTTTTTAACTAATGTTTTCCCTTTTATGGCAACTTTGCCTTTGGGGAGCAGTCAGGTGTCAAAAAGTGCCAAATCTGGAGAATAAGGTGGACGAGGACAGACCATAGAGGTCTTGGGAGCCCACCCTTCCATCAGCAGCATGCACTGTATTTTAATGGCACCCTATAAAAACACTGTAAGAGAAATGGAAAAAAGAATGTGTGGGGACTTTGCCCCAATGAACCATTATCAGTTACCACCTTGTTGTGAGGCCCAAGGCTGGGAAGGCTGGCACAGTAACCTCAAGAGGGACCCATTCTCTTAGCTAAGGTGTGTTTGAGGGGCCAGAGAGATAGCTCAGTAGAGTCCAGGAAGATGACTCAGTGGAATAAACACTGCCCTGGCAAGTTCAAAGGTTCAAGTTCAATCGCTGGTTCTGCAAAAAGAGAAAGAGAGAGAGAGCACACAGTAGAATAAGCACTTGCCTGGCAAGTGTAAGGTCCTGAGTTCAATTCCCAGTGCTGAAAAAACAAAGTGAGCTTGAGAAACATAGAGGAGTAATGAAGGGCCTGGCCTCTAGAATTAACCTTAGATATGAATCCAGTTTGTGCAAAAAATAATGTAACTAACCACATTTAAAGAGAACCTATATTTTTTGGTAACATTGACTATTCTGTGCATAGGTTATAAATACTGCATTATTTCACACAATCCACATGAAACTCTTAGAGGCAGACACTAATTCACCCATTTTACAGATGTGGAAAATTAATCCTGGGAAATCAGTTAAATTTTCTAAATACAACCAGCAATCAAATGGGGTAAGAAGTAGAAGCCTCTCACTCCTCTCCTGACCCACATATCCATCCTGTATCCAAGGTCCTCGGCTGTGGGGGATTTAAGCCCAAAAAAGATCAAGGTTCTAATCAAGTTATTCATTGTATAAATGTCTACATAGCCCTTTCCATTCCCTCACTGTTTCTAGGGTAAAAAAGAGTTATTTGACATTATTGGCATTCAAGCCTTTCTTAAATAGTCTCTTACATGACTCTGTTGTCAAAACCATAGGAATGAAGTATCACTTTATCTTTGGGATGAATGAAAGGAAAATTTGATCCAGTGGAAGTAGACAAGATTTTCCCAATTTCAGAACAATTGACATTCTGCATTGGGTAATTTTTCATCCTAAAGGCTGATCTGTACACTGGAGGATGCGCACGACTTCCTTGGCCCCCATGCATGTGCTAGCAACTAGCCCCTGTACAGCTTGTGGTACTGACAGGCATCTGAAGGTATTGCTGTGGGTGTCCTGGGAAGAGAGTAGTAAAAGTTGCTCTGTGGTAAAATAGTAAAACACATTGAGCCTCTTGGTCTCTGGCATTCACAGTCGTCAGAGACTTACACTCTTCTTGAGGCTCTGTCTTCTCATATATACAGTGGAGATGTGAACTTATCTTGCAAGGTGATTGTGAGAATTAACAAGATCATGCTAGCAGGATGAATTGTGTGCACAGGCTCAATAGATGGGACTTTTTAATATCAATCTTTGGGTCAGCTTTTGTAATGTCCACAAGTGCTGATCTAGTTCATGTTCCTTAGGAGAAGCAAAATACACTATCTGTAAAACTGCTGGTACTCATTTCAACAGATCATGTCACATGTATTTAGAAATAACATTTCACTGGTATACTTTACTCATTATCTTTTTAATCTTTATAATAATCTTATAAATAAGGTGGCAGCATCATCATTTTAAAAATAAGGAAACAGATTTAGAGATGTTAAATCACAGAGCTTTAGAGTTCAACCTCTGAAGCTGTTCCCCAGGATATTTTCTAGTATCTTATCCAATAAGAATTTTCTGAGCTCTGAAACAAGGACAGAGAATATTTCATTGAATTTATATGGAAAAATTAAAAAATTGCCATATAAGTGTTGAATAAATTTTATATAACGATAAAAACAAAGCATTGTGAGAGCTGAGAGGTACATATTTATCCCATTTGGAAGGTTCTAGAAAGGTTGTTAGCATATTTGGGAAACATCATGAAAAGCGCTGCAAAGTTGACCAAGGAACAACTGGAAAATCCAGACAATCCAGAAAAAGATAATGTGGATGCAAAGTTGTAACACTGAGCGAGGAATTGGTGGATGTACTTCAAAATAGAAAAAGCTGAGAGGGCATAAGAGGAGACAGGGAAGATGAGGCAGGAGGTAGGTGAGGCCCAAACAACCAGGGGTGAATGTGTGTTAGCATTCCAAGTCCATCCTCTAGGTCAGTCAGCTATCAGCTATTTCAATTCTCTCCTTCGTTCTGTATATCACACCTAACATTACAGTTACTCCCCAGTAGTTTAGAAACATAAAAGACACTGTTTCCTTGAGAAGGCTGTGGCTATAGAGTTGACATTCTACACCTTAGCAAGAGGAAATGGTAAAGTTGATCCATGTATTGGTACGTCTTTCAGCCAAAGAGTTTGTGAAGAGGAATTAACACTTTATACAGAATCCAGGACCCAAGCCACACCATCAGGTTCTTTCCAGAAGCTTGCATGAAAAAAGAAACCAGCCCAACCAATACAGCAGAGGCCAAAGCTCCTGATAGGTACAGAGAGTGGAAAGTGTGTGTGCAGGTTGGGAGGGTAGAGTGGAATAGCAGGGTGACTCAAAGCACAGTTTCCAGAAACTCAGCCTCTGTGACTTTGGCACACCCAGTGACAGGAGACTATCATTCTTCAACAAGCCCTCGATCTACATCAGCATTTTTCATCATAACCACTAGGCAAAGCAAGAAAGTTGACCCTCCTTTACATTTTAAACCTAAAATGTTAATTATATTTCATACTTCATGAACCTGAACAATGCAACCTGGCTGTTCTCAGCATGTCACTGGGTTGAAGATGAGACTTGGAGGATTTTCCTCATATTCCTGGTACTTTGTCCATACTTGATACTTGGCAAAGGAAGTGAAACACTTATCCCTATAGTGGCATAAACATGTCTGATTCATCTTTATTTCTCACAGCTCCAGACACTACTGATAAGACTACCAGGTGCCACAAATATATGTTGACTCATTGTTTCCAACACACGTACACACATACTTCATACATTGTACAAAGATTTTAGTTACCACATAAATACCAAATCCTTTGTAATATAACATTACCCTTCCTTAGGAAGGAAGACCAGAGAGAGATACAAGGGATGTGGGTAAGGCAGTGACATTGTCATGCATTCCTGAATGACCTCAGGAGAGCCAAGAGCATGAAGCTGACTATCTCTGATTGTCAGGAACAAGGATGCTGAAATGACAGGCAGAACACAAGAGGGAGAACAGAAGATTCTTGGATTCTTCCATGGTTTCTAAGAAGTGAACATGGATCATGGTAAAACTGTGTAAGCTCAAATCTTCAGCCCGAACTTGAGAAACTGCTAATTACACAGTATTTCTCTACTTCAACCAAACTAAGCATGTTAGTAAGGTAATGTCTTTCCTGGTAGGAAATATTTGAGATATACTGCCCCTCTCGGATTTGTAGCCACATTGGCAGGTAACTAGTAAGTACACAATTCAGTAATTGCACATTTATTTTGAACTAAAGAAAAAAACAAGAAATCTGGTACTTGGGCATTGTATGATAATACTTGAGTATCTTCACCCCTCACATGACAAAGTCCATGGCCAGGGAGATCAGGGAGATAGCTCCACAGTCTAAGTGCCTGCCTGGCAAGTGCAAGGACCTGGGATCAATCCCCAGTACTGCATGCTGTGCTAGCTTCGTGGCGCCAAGCCAGGCATGGAAACCCGGCATAGAGGCACATGCCTGCAATCCCATCACTGGGGAGGCTGAGACAGGAGGATCACTATGAGTCGGAGTGCATAGCAAAACCATGTACCAATTAATTAATTAATTAATAATATTAAAGCCAAAGTCCTGATCTATATGTTGTACTTGGATCCACAGGGGAAAAACTGGAAATTCAGTGGTTGTTTCCCTGACGTAACTGCCCTGAATAAGTCCTGCTGTGGAATCCTGACCCACCACCCTTCAGAAACAAAGGTGGAGTCTCAGAGATTCAACTGTGCATTCCCAGCCTCCACACATGGCCACACAAAATTAGTGCATAAGCCTCTCTAATAAAAAAAAATCTGGAAGTTTTCTTCAGTTAAAAATCTAGGCTAGTCAAGAAATCATTCTTTGGTCGCTATGTAGCAGAGCCTTTGAAGGGAGCTTGCTTTTGGATGGCTCTGGGAGTTTCAAGTCTATCCTCCCTCTCATCCAAAAGGCATGGGAACATTTGCATTTAACTGCAGGGGTTTCTAATTCCATCCATGGACTTGCCATCAGAATGAAAGGGTTTCCCAAGCAAATCAATTGTGCACAAAAATAACTCCTTGATGTAAGTAAAACTCATACCCTGGAAACTTCTTCCAAACAGCTTTGTTTTGTATGGATAAATTCCCACTTCGATAGTTACTAAGAAGGCTTAAGGAATGAGGTCAAAGTGATCACTTCTGGGGTTTGTATTCGACCAGAAAAGTGCCGTCGTGAGCAAGTCTGTAGGACAAGTTTCAGGAGAACTGAAAGGTGACCCCAGCTTCTCCCTGGGTGAACTTGAACTTCTCTTCATCTGTGAAACGAAAGGATTGTGCCATATAAGCTTTAAAGCTCCCCCAGCACACGAGATAACATTTAAATCCCACACCCTGAAGGAATTTTGATAGGCTTTCCCTGGAGAGAAAGCCCTAGTTATGTTTTAGAGTTTATATGACCACAAGAACAAGATCATTCTGCAGACAAAGCAAGAATAAACAAAGGCTATGTTTTGAATAAGAGCTGAAAATAAACTAGTGGTCTTATTTTGCCTCCAAGTCTGCTTTGAGAATTAAAAGATGCTGTGGGGTTTCTTGTTTATAAACTTGTTTTTGTTTTTGTTTTGTTTTGCTGTACTAGAGATGGAGCTACATCTCTATTCCGTTTTATTTTTTGTTTGAGGCAAGCTTGAAGTGGCTAAACCATTCAGGCTGGACTTGAACTCGCCACACTGATCCTCTTTCCTCAGCCTCCCAGAGTGCAGAGATGATGGTCCTGTGTCACCACACCTAGTTAGCATGATGTTTTTGAGTTTTAAAAATTTTTTCAAATTTCTCAACTGTGACTAGAAACTAACCATAATTAAGGGCAAAGGGCTGTTGAACAACCCAAAAAGAGAAGACAGGAACAGATGGCTGCCGGCCTCTTAGATCCTTGGCTGGCTCTTGCACCCTGATTTTTGCTCCTCTTTTCCTTACAACACAAAAATGGGCCAAAACTAGAATGTAAGAGGGAAAATCAAGGCATCCTTTGGTGGTAATTACTACAGGCTTGGAACTGAGGGTATGTCACAGTGCCACTCCAGAAACTCATCTTCAATGATGAGCAAATAGTGACTCAACCACAAGAAGTTCGCAAACAAACGCCACCTCCCATAACTGATACATTGCACAAGTTCATCTATTCCCAGCCCCACACCTTTTTCAATAAAGCAGCTTGCCATGAAGATCTGGCATACGCCCTCCACGAAGATGTTTCTGCAGCTGAGAGACAAGATAACCTGAGGCTTAAGGCACCAACCAGATCTATGAGTGTCTATATTGGTCAGATTTCCTTTATTTTATTTATTTACTTTTGGATTTTAGGGAAGGGTCTACAGAGTGTTCAGGGTCTCACTACTAGATCAGAATTGTAGTGAACCTCCTTTTACAGCTTCCCAGAGCTGGGATTACAGGCAAGTACCACCATGCCCAGTCTCAATCGCAGCCTCAACATGCCCCAGTGGAGGGGTGGGGAGGGCGTAGGGCCGGCACAGCAGGCCTGAGGATTGAAATCCCGGCCCCTGTGCCTGCTTGTAGGAGCTTTAATCCACTGAGCTATTTGGCTGGCCCTTATATTGACCAGTTTTCTATTGCTGTGACAAGATTCCTGATGAAATCATTTAGTAGAGGAAAGATTGATTTTGGCTCTTGGATTCAGAGGTTCCAATGCATGGTTACCTGGCTTCACTGCTGGTGGTCTCCGTGAGAGAGAACATCAGGGTGCTGGCGCTGAGTCCCAGGGGGAGGCTGCTTATGTGACGGTGCTCAGGAAGCAGAGAGAGAGAACAGTGCCCGGATCCCAGTGTTCTTTTCACAGGCCCACCCCAGTGATCTACAACCTTTAACTAGGTACCTCTCAGTGGTGCCAGCAGGCAGTGACCAAGCTTCCACCCATAAGTCTTGGGGATGAATATTTCAGATCTCAACTATTCCAGGGCCCCGCCTGACTCCGAGGGCTACAGTTGGCTACAAATGCTTATACAAGGGCTGACCCCGAATACTGGAGTTTGGAGTGAACAGACACTATCCCAATCATACTGCTCAAAGAAGAAGTACCACACTTTGAGAGATTGAGATGTCTGACCACATACATAAAAACATCAATCTGCTTTCAGTGCACACACATTGTATCTTGTGAGGATATTCTAAAATATATGAATAAATAGTGAATTATGATCATAGAACTTAACTCAATCTATTGGAATAGAATGGGCTATATGTTACACAATGTATCTGGAAAATACAGACTGAATGTCTCTAATATGAGCCTTTCAAAGATTGAAGTTTCAGAGTATTTTTTTAAGATTAGGAGTCCTCAATTACTAAATTCCACGCAAATATTCCAAAATCTGACAAAAATCCGAACACATTTCTGGTTCCAAGACTCTTAGATAAGGGATGCGGACCCACTAAGTAGACTCAACATTTCTCTCCTTCCCCTGTATTTCCTCCTTTTCCTCCTTTTTTTCCTCTCCCTTTCTTCTCTCCTTTTCTTTGTCTATATCTGTATTTTCTGCTGAGCAATTCTTATATCTCCCATGTGACAACTCATCACTGATAATCTTTTCTAATGTGTAGAATGACCATACTCGCAACGTGTGGCATCTCTCAGAAGTTCCCTAGTGAGAAACTCCTGAGACAGCCTACCCATGGCCTTTCTGAGGGATTGGTCCCTGGAGATGGAATTTTTTGTATACAGTAGATTTTGGAAGAAAGCTGTTATTAATTAGCCCAATGTATTCTTGGCTGGAGAAATGTTTCTACTAATTTATTTAGTAGAAAAACAAACATAAATCTCCAGATAGGCACTCAGTATTAATCAGACAAGTGGAATTCCAAGCTTTATCCCTCCTGTGTAGTCTTTGTTGCTGAAGGAGGCAGAGCAGCACTGGGGGAAAGAACGTCGCCCTTGCAGTCCAGCAGACCTCTGGTTGACTAATAACACTGCTTGTTAGCAATGTGACAAGGAGCTCCTAACCTTACATTCTTGCTACAGTTTGATGTTTGGAAATGAGGCATTAAGGAGAGATGTGACCTATACTGAAAGAGGTTTCTGCTCTGCTGTAAACAAAGGAATTTCAGCCTCCTGGGTAAAACAAGACAGTCTCATCTGGAACACAAACAGACCAGGAAATATATGGCTATTCTAACAAGACAGCACCTGAGACCTGTTCTTGTTTTTATCTCCTATTTTATTCTTTAGTAAGTATAGAAAAGCAGGCTCAGTCAACGGTGAATTATAGGTTAAGGAACTATCTGGCTGGTTGTTTTGTGCTCCAATTTGTTGAATAAATGTCCAGAAGTGCCCAGATATTACACTTATAAGGCACCAGCCTGTTCTTTGAAAGGTAACTTTGCTTATACTATTCTATTTGATTATCACAAAGGTCCATTTAGAAGGGGTTCAAAGGATTCCACTTACTTATACTTCAAAGGCAAAAAAAAAAAAGATGCCTAGCTATGTCAAGTAGTTGATTAAGATTTATATGTGATTAGTGGAATAGTTGCATGGACTTTACTAACTGAGGAACCCTACTCTGAAAAAAATGCTCTAAAACTTGAAGCTTTGAAGGGCTTGGATTAGAGACACCCTATCTGTACTTTCCAGGTGCTTTATGTGTGACACACATATCACATTCTTTTACCATTGACAGTGTTAAGTTCTATGCTCATAATTCACTATTTATTTCTATATTTTAGAATACCTTCATGATCTACAGTGTACATTCAATAAAAGCAGATCAATGCATTTATATATGTAGTTAAACATCTCAATCACCATCAGATAGGTCATATTTCATGGGTGGTCTGCAAGTGGGACACAATGTCATTAATACAAATGTTTTTGAGAGGACATTTTGTTATTATATACATTAAAATACATGCTATAAATTTTATATCTTTCTTTTCTTTTTAATGTATCTAGTACAGAGTCTACAGGATCTCTCTATACAGATTGGACTTGTAGTGATCCTCCTGTTGTCTGCCTCCCAAGTGGTGAGATTACAGGCTCATGCCACCAAGCCCAGTCTAGGGCGCAGTCTCAGTGCACCACGGGGTTGGGGCTAGCATGGCATCGAACCTTGGACCCTGGGCCTGCCTAAGCAGTCACTTTAATCTGCTGGGCTATCTGGCTGGCCCTCTATATCATTTATATGTAGCCCAAGACAATTATTTTAGCACTCATTGTGGCCAGGGAAGGACAGATATGTTTAATCCGTGAGCTGTGTCATCTTAAAATCTTCCTCCAGCCCCTTTTATAGCCAGCTATTGCTTCTAGCATCAGGAAATTCAGAGTTTGCTCTTCTACCTTTATAAACCTGTCTTTTTTAGACAGTTTTAGTAAATGAAATTATATAATTATAGCAATTTTATTAGGGTACTTCTAGTTAGCTTGATTTTGAGCTTTATTCATTGCTGAAACATGTCAATATTTCATTCCTTTACTCTTTCTGTATAGCATTCCATCATGTGCATGTCCTATATTTTGTTTATCAATTGATCGACTATTGCCAGTTTGGAGCTATTCTAAAAAAGGTGGCCATGAACATTTGTATGTAAGTCCCTGTGCAAATATTCACTCTCATTTCTCTAATGGAATTTCTGGATTCTATGTTAAGTTTGTAGTCAACTTTTCAAGTAGTTACCAGTATTCAAAATTAGTTGTAGCATTTTATCCTCCCATCACGCAGCTATAAATGTTCTAGAGGCTTGCCAGCACCTGAGATGCTTAGGCTTTTTAATATCAGACACGCTGTATATAGGTAGATTTCCTGCACTTTCCTGATGACTAATCACATTGAGTATTTTTCATAGGCGTGTTGACCTTTTACAAATACTCTGTGATGTGTCAGTTCAAGTGCTTCCCTATTTTTAATTAAGTTATTCATCTTATTTAGATTGCATTTCTAAATAGTCTAATTCTTTACAAAACAAACATATTACATCTTTGCCAAGTCTGAGGTTCAACTTTTTATTATTGATGATTTTCAAAGAGTAAATATTTTAATTCTAATATTTAATTTGTATTTTAAAATATGTTGTAGCTTGTGTTAGTCACCATGTAGCAAGCCTTTCCTTTTCCTCTCGTCACACAGGTGTTCTGTGTTTTATCTTCTACCTTACATTTTAGATTTAAGTTGATGATTTGGATTAATTTTTGGATATGATATGAGGTCAGGGTCAGGAAGCTTCATTTTTACCCAGCTGGACATACTGTGCCCTCAGTATTTTTGGTGAAGGATGTATTTTCTCTATTGTATTACCCTCATTCTTTTAGTTGTGTGGATCAGTTTCTAGGGTCAGCATTCTATCGGGTTGATCTACGTAGTTCTAGCTTTGCACTAACCCCAAACTGTCTTGCCCATAAGAGCTCTTTGGAAGTTCTTGAAAAATGTGATGTGTGTCACCCAACTGTGTTCTTTATCAAACTTGCCTTGACTACTATGAACACTTTACATTTCTATACCATAAAAGTATAGTGGTGGCCTCTAAATTTCTCAAGAAGAGAGAAAATGTGGCAGAGAATGTTGAAGAAAAGGAGAAAGAGGAGGAAGAAAAATTGGGGATTTTTATCGACACTACATTAATTCTAAAAATCATTTTGGGGAATGCAAATTGGAGAGATCCTCACAATATTGAATTTTCCAATTCATGCATGCGTGTATTTTGTATTTCCATTCATTATTTTTGAGAATCTTTTAAAGAATCTCAGTGATGTTTTGATTTAGAGTTAACTATAAAGCTATCTGTCTGGGGATATAGTTCAAGGTCACAGCTCCTGGTTCTCAAATGTAAGGTCCTGAGTTTGATTCCCAGTACCAGAAAAAGAAATTCCTAAAAGAGGTGCTCCTTAAAACACTTTGCTTTCCATTGACTGGGAAGAGCCTTGTGCAGAGTGGAGAAAGTGAATGTTGCAGATATGTTCTGTGTGTTGTGCCTTTTCCTCTGTGTGTTTGTGTGAGCTTGTGTTTGTGTGAATCATTACAAGTTACCTGATGTATCCTTTATATCATTTCTAAAGTTACCCAACCCATGAAGAAGAGTAAACATGCCTGAAAGATTTTGGTAAAGGAAAGTAACCTTAGTGTGCCAGCCTCCTTTATTATAAACATAATAAACTGTCATGCAAATGTGCATTCTATGACGGGCTGAGGCCCATGTAGTTGTTTCTCTGCTCCCCTTTAAGCAGGTAGAGTGAAAGTTGTCAGGAATGTGTGGAAAGGGAGAGTGGAAATTGTTTTTGCTCTTTGAATATTAAATAAAATCCTCAGAAATACGCTCTAGTCAACAAATTCAAAGTTCCATTTTTACTTGGTGAGCAATGTACATTTTGATAACCTGTCAGGAATGAACATAGTATTTTTAGTTAAAGGTTAAAAAACAGAGGATCACCAAACCAAAGCAGACTAGAGCTGTGCATCTAGTAAAACCATGTATTTTCATGTGTGTCCCATCTTCCTTTTTCACTCAGTGAGCAAAGAAGCATGTTTTGATTATCAACCTAGATTCCTCTTCCCCTCAAACATGCTTCCACATTGGCAGTTAAGTTAAATGATGAATGCTGAAAAGACATAGGAAAAATGGCCAATGTGATGGAATACAGGAAGACCCTCCGTACAGCACCCTGATCCTCATCCTCATGTATGCAAACAAATATGAGGAATGATGCTAACATGTCTGAGGAAAGTGCCTGGAAAGGAGACGAAGCTGAGCATCGTCGAGGTTCATGCATTTGAGACCCCATCAGCTTCCTTCAGCAGACATCAATAAAGCCATACATGACTCACTGTGGTTCCTGAAGGTGCTTCTGCAAAAGACTGACCCACTGTGGTCCTGGATTGATGAAAACCACACACAGGTAGGACTTGTAGACAGGGCAGGTCAGCTTTTGCTTCATAGCAAAGCAGGTCACAGCAGAGTCAGCTGTGAATCCCAGTCTGGTCATGCTCACGGCAGACAATGGTGTCACACAGATGCTGTCCTGTGAATGGAGCTGAGAGCTTGTCTTCAAGGACCTCCGCTGCACGGAACCCTGCTATCCAGCACAGGTCACCTAGTCATGCAGCACCTAAGTACTAGTCATGTCTTGACCAGTGTGTCCACAGTCAGGCTCTTTAGGTATTAGTACTGCACTGCTGCCCTTCCAACTTGGGTATCAGAATACTCCCACATGGAGGCTTGATTTCTACACCCATGCAGCCCCTACCTGCTCCAGCCGCACTGACAGCACTGCCTATGACTCAGCACCCAAAAGATTAGCCTTTGGACAGCAAACTATTGCTCCAGACCTAGGAGTGTACATTTATTCATTGTGGTTGGTGCTAATCTCATATCAATTATTGAGTATTTTAAATATTACCTTCATCTACAGAACTGCTTTTGAAAACATTTGATTTCACAGAACGCACTTTGTAATATTTCTACCCCACGTATTCCTTCTTATTCTCACAGCCACTGCCTCTTACTTAGAATATAAGTATCCCTGACAGTTCACAAAACATCATAATACCGGCTATTTCTGACCCTTTATGGGTACAATTTCATTTACGCCCCCACATAAGGTTACATGTAGCTATTTGGGTCCTCATTTTATGAATGAAGAACCTGGGACTCAGCATGGTTGGACAGCTCACTCCATGTTAGCATTTGGGTCCCCTGATGTCCTCCTAGGAGCCTGTCTTCATTCTCATTTTATCTAATGAGAGCTACATTAAAATAAATTTCCTACTAAAAATGTGAGATTTATTCTCAACTGTCCCAGTTCACCGTAAAAGGCTAGTGAGCCCCTTCTCATCTTTGGAAGTTCCCTTTTCAGTTATTCGTGAGGAAAATACGAAAGGGCCGGGCTGCTCTGGCCAGAGACCACTGCCTCTCACACCACAGTGGGGACTCTTGTCCCACGTGTGGGGACTATGAAGTCATCTCCTTTATGCTGCACTAATAAAATCACTCACTTTTGCACTCCCACCCTCCCACTTAGGTTTTTTGTTTATATTCTCAGCCACCATTGTTTCATGCTGGTACACGCCGTTGTTATAAAATAATACATAGATTGACTAGAGACAGGCTTTGTCACAGTGCAAGGGTTGGATTTAGTGGTTTCGAGGGGGGAATTATTTAGGATAACTAACTGAAACCAAAGCACATTACCATTCCTTCCCTGCAACAATAAACACTGAGTCTTCAAAGGCTGACCAAGTTTCCAATGGCTCTCGACAATAGCAGCTGTCATTTCCAAATGACGGTCCTTTTCAAACGCCAAGTGGAGTGAAGAAAAAGTGTGTGCTATTGCTGATTAGACAGGAATATGACTTGCAGCAGCCGATGGTACTCCCTTGTCTGCAAATTTTCTGCCCTGATTAATTACAAAGAGTTCCAGAGTGTGTTGACGCTAGTTAAAAGCATTTGCTCTTTCCAGCCTGTCGTCGTTGTACCGAATTAAGGATTTGTGTCAAGGTGAGGTCAGGAGAGTTCAGATCTGTTTTCCTCTGATAAATCTTGCTGTCCCATAAGGATTAAAGGAACTCAAGGCTTTCATATGTAAAACTAATACACCATTGCCTGTGTGTCTAGGTCCCCATGATCAAAGAACTCTTGGCCAAGTGGGAATGCCTCAGAGAGATAATAAGTAATTTGTTCCTTACAAACATTACAATTATCTATCCCTCTATGAAGCACTGAAAATAAATTCTCTGATCAGAGTTAATTAACATCCTGGTTGCTTTGGGTTTAGCGGACTGGTTCTCTTAAAGGTACAAGAACATGAAAATTGCATGCCTCCTCCCAGCTGAGTTGTAAACTCTTTGAAAGTTAGTTGGTACATCTGCCCACCAATTCGCTTCCCTCATTTACTGCAATTTTATCAAATCGATTGAACAGAATCCATTGAGCTCCTCCTCTCTATTTGCTAACTTCTGTGTGCTTTAAGTTGTTAACTCCTTGTACGGTGCCAGTCACCTTTGGAAAGACCACGACGGAATGCAAGACGTCATAAAGAAGAAGGAGTGAGAAGAAGGAGTGCGGGTGCTCTGAGAACTGCAGGTGATGCCCAAGGCTGGAATTTAAGAGGTCTGGGTGAGGAGGAAGAAGAGCAAAATACAAAGCTCTGTGAAATAAAGAGGGTAGATTCACACTGGGCATGAGCACTTCTCAGAGATTGTCTACAAATTGTAAACGAACTGAAAAGTGGCCAAAGCAAGCTACTGTCTCTTTCATCTTTTCAGCACATCAGGTTTGAAACTAAAGTTGAAAAAATAAATCTTGGCAACAAGACCCAATACCAAACGTGTTTGCAAATCTCAAGTTGCATGATAGTTGGCTTTCCCAAGCAACTGTTTGCTAATCTAAAAGGTGGAAGTAGTTTCTCTTTTGTAGCTTTATAAAAACTTGTTACTATTACTTTTTTGGGGGGCAGGGGATGTCTGGTATTAGGCTTGAACTCAGGACCTTGCACTTGCCAGGCAGGAGCTTATGCCCCAGAGCCATCTCCCACACCCATTATAAGTCTTTTCTAAAAGGTAGCCCAAATCAATTCAACAGGGACTTAATCTATAAATTACCTAGAGGAATCCACAGAATGCTTGGCTGGAGCTCCCCTATTATAGGATAAGTTCACTTTCCAACCTTGGAAGTGCTTTCTGATGTGACCTGGTACCCTCTCTTGGAAAAAGCCAAGTCTGGACTCCCTGAAACAAGTTGTCAGAATCAAACCCAACCAGTTATTCTCAAATGTTCAAAATAGTCATCCAAGTTATATATTCATTCAATGACATGCACCCAAGCTACAGGGATCCTATGGCATGCTTCAAACATTTAATTTCTACAGAGCACACTCATATGTGTTTTGTCATCATCTTTTGCTTTAACAATCTAATGTTATGTTGGGTGCAACGACTTGGAGCTTGCAAAGCTTTTCATAAACATTATTTTAGTCCATGTTTATATTGGAGTGTATGCCAGACACATCAGAACAGTGGTTATTATCTTTAGGCTATAGAACAGGAAATGCGATTTCCTAAAGGTCAGGAAAGCTGCTAGAGGCTTTGCAATTAAAGGATGCGGATTCCCTGGCAAAGGCAGTACTGCTTACACTGTGCCACAGGGCCTTCTCCCTTCAGCAACTACCCATGAGAGATAATTAACCCTGGACCCTCACTGCAGAAGTGCTGCTACCAGCAATTCCACAGGTAGGGTTCTTTCACACTGTCTCACCGTAAGCAGTGAGAAAAAAAAAATTCAGTGAATGGTTCTCTACCCGGGGTGGTTTTCAGAAATGTGTGGACATTTGCCAAGGTCTAAGGACATTTTGGTTGTCACAACTCCAGAGGGGGAAGGGCTACTATCATGTAGTCATAAGAGGCAGGGATGCTGCTGAATGTTGTAGGGTGCACAGAATGGGCTCCTATGCAAAGCATTAGCTGAACCATCATTTTGATAGGGCTGGGGTTGAGAAAACCTAGCTTACAAAGGATTCCATTAGCATGATGGAAGGAAGAAAGATTGTGTTTCCCACTGGAACTAGGTAAGTTAGCATTATCTGGGAAAAGCAATGTCCAGTCTTGGGAGATGCACACATTGCCTTCCAGACTGGGTAGTACCAAGGGAGCATATAGCTTCTAAGAGCTATTCCCAGTTTATGCAGGGAATAAAAAGAAGAAATGAACTACAGCAATGATGGCAAACCTATGGCATGCATGTCATAGCAGGCTGCTAGTACTGAAAGCACTAACAGGTTTGCCATCAGTAATCACAATATAGAAATTCACTTCAGCAGCTCAGGAGATAGTGCAGCAGTCTAAGTAACTGCCTGGCAAGTGCAAGGGCCCAGGTTCAATCCCTGGTATGCAAAATAAAAAATATTTTTTTAAAAAGGAAATTAACTTCATAGCTAAATTTTTCTCTTAATAATTTTTGAATACCAAGTGATTAAATTATCTGTTATGTGTAAACCTCATAATACACTGGACTTTTCTTCAGATTGCTTAAATAAATAAGGAAATAAATATAATTCAATTAATAACAAGAAATATCAAAGGAAATGTCATCTAAAATGTTTTATATACCATATTTTAAAACTTTAAGATCAAAGATATTCTTGGAAAATTTTTCTTGTTCTAGTCTACAAAAATAAATCTACAATTAACTTTTCATATTTAAATAGTCCCTCATTAAAATAGCAAAGGAGCTATAAAAATATTTAAAATATTAGTAGTTCGTTAAACCAATACTATGATTGTAATATAAATAATGTATAATCCCTGAAACTCAAAGCGAGCCTAAATGCAAGGTTAGAATCATTTTTAAATACACACCCTTTCTTTTTTCCAACATGCAACTTCCAAACAAATGGTAGCTAGGATGCCTGCTTCGCTTTCAACACCAAACTATGAATCCATCATCCGTGAGAGGCCTATAAATTATGCTTCAGGGGAAATTCCTCCTGCTCAGCCTGCTGAGGGATCCAAGAAAAGCAGTAGGAAAAATGACTTACTACCCCTGAATGCTCATCTGAAACTTGTAGCTATTCTTCACTGCTAGAGGGGGGAGCTGGCAGAACCTGAGTAATCCAACAGTGAAGCTGAAAACAAACTTCTAGGAGGGTTGAAGAGGAGACAGGGAGAAAACAGACTCCAGCGGGTTCGTGTTCCCCTAATCAAAGACACCTCTAAATGACCTGATGTGCACCACTCAAAATACAAGGATTTGACACCTCAGGACATTCTAAACCACAGAGTAGAAAGGAGTCAGGTGTTACCTATGTCTTCCACACATGGTTCTTGGCAAAAGCATATCTTTGTACATTAAGTGCCAAGTGAATAATATACAAAGTGGATGAAAAATAATCAATCAACTCTGAGACGATTAGCCAAGGTTTTATCAAAGGTTGTCCAGACAATAAATAAAATGCTTAACAAATGAGGATGTGAGAAAGGATGTGTGCTGATACGCCACGGAGCATCCTTCTCTGAGATTAGCTGAAGCTTGGGTCACAAGAGCCATTGGTCACCTCTGACCACGACTTGGATTCAAGAAAGTTCTCTCAGCTGTTTGGGGTTTTTTTTTTGTTGTTGTTGTTTTGTTTTGTTTTTTTGCAGCATGAATGGTGCAAACACCTTTTCACAGGATAACCATCTAAGTTAAGGAAGACATTGTATAAAGAAGCTGTGATATGGGGAACTTCGACTGATCTTTCAGAACGAGTGGGTCTTGGCCCACGGGTTGGCATAACAGCTGCCATAAGCTGGATAGCTTCTAACAACAGAAGTCTGGTCCTCACAGTTCTGCAGGTGGATGAGTCCAAGGTAAAGACACTGGCATGTCGGGCGTCTGGTGAGGTCCCCTTTCCTGACTCGCAGGCGGCACTTTCCTGCTCTGTTCTTCTGCAGAGGAAGAGAGCAAGGCTTGTCTCTGAGGGCTCTTTAATGCAGCACCAATCCCATTCATTAGGTCTTGGCACCTTTTCTCCCCTTGCTCAGACAAAATACCTGATGCCCCAAATTAAGGAGGGAAAGGTTTATTTAGCTCACAGTTTGTGGAGGTTTCAGTCTGCAGTTAGCTGGCTCCAAGGCGGGGTGGCACAGTAGCGTGGCACAGGGGCGACAGCTCAAGGTGGCAGCAGACAGCAAAAGCAGCAAGAACAAAAAGAGATCGGGAGATCAAGCCTCCTTTCTTCCCTTGTATTACAAGCAGGCCAAGGTATGTAGCGCTCACACCATCTTTGAGAATTCCTTTTGAACGGGATGAGGATGTTTACAAAGTGGAGACCCTGGCCCCCTGCTGAGCTGCTGCGCTAAACTTCTGAACTTCTCAAGTTGATATAAGGTGCCAAGCAGTACAGTCTCTAATCCTTCAACTCTGGCACTGGCCCTAAAAGCTTCATTTCCTAATACCACCACCACACCAAGGAGGGTTTCCAATCAGGTCTTTTGAAGGTATGGAGATATTTAGATTAGAGGAGAACACAAGTAGGAAAAGCAGCAAGTATGCATGTACCACGTGGCCCTGGAGCTGAGGCCCAGGACTGAAACAAGAGTGGGAAAACCAGAGAAAGTGCACAGCGCACAGGGGAGTAGGGGCTGCGATTGCAAAGTGAGGCTTAGAAATCCAATCTTGTGTGAACTTGGATAAGTACACTGATGTCTGCGAGCTTGAGTTACTTTCTTTGCAAGACTGAGATAATATTAGCCCCTTTCTTGGTGTATAAATAATTTATATAAAGTGCAAGAGTTTATTCTAAAGTCCAATATTCAGAATAGTCTGATAGACTAAAAAAGTACTCAGTAAATGTTACTTCATCTTTTATTATTGTTATTATTATTATCATTATTATCATTGATGAGCTATTGACAAAGAGGATCTTTAGGGATCTATTGAGCTATCATAATTAAGCACATGTGCCAGGACCTGGAAATCCATCACTTGAGAGATTTTGTCTTGGCTAGAAGGCTGCTGAGACCCTCAGGAGGTCTTGAGTCTCAGCATCAGTGGAAGCCAAGTTCATACCCGCTGAAAAATGCAGGGTCTCAGCGAAGCTCAGTCAGAGCCAAGTCATAAAACTGTACAGATTTCTCCGGTCCATTTCTTGGCGAGCAGACCCTTTCTGCATCCTACAGCAACTCCCTGAGCTTCGGCACGATCTCAGCGTGCTTCCCACGTGTCAGACAAATTGGTAGCCGGGGTAGAGCAGTGTCTTACATTACCCTTCGTGTTCTTTGAAATATTCCACCTGTGATTTGCAGCTCAGCAGTGAGGTAAGGTTATAATTCAGGAGGGAGAGAGGTGGGCGAGGCCAATGTTGAGAATGAAAGTGGCAGCCTCACAGAACAGCTGCATACACAGGAGGTCCTGGCTGCTTGGTTTGCTGGAGGCAGAGCCTAAGAAAAGCAAGGTGATGCAAAAAAGGAACTAAAGGGAGCGGATGACCACAGACAAAAACTGACTTGAGAATAGCTGTGGAAGGGCACAGGAGCTTTGCCTGTTAGTCCTAAAATCATGCTGCAGGCTATGGCAGCACTTGACACAGAATTTAATGTTTTCATGAAGCTAATTCTCATGAAAAAAAGTCTCTGTCTCTCTGTCTCTGTCTCTGCTTCTCCAGCTTTCAGCCTCCCCAGCCCTGGGATGAGTGGCATGTGCCACATGGTCCAGACTCTGGCTGGCTCAGCCCACCCTAGGGGTGGGGTTAGCACTGCAAGTGTTGCTGAGGATCGAACCACAGACCCTGCTCTTGCCTGAGCAGGTGCTTCCATTTGCTGACCTAAGCTCTTCAGCCCCTCAATAGATATTTTTGTGAGGCTTTCTTATACACACCTTCTTAGGTCCAAAGCCTATGTATATATATGTATGTATATATATATATATATATATATATATATATATATATATATATATAATTTCAAAATGAGTTTCCCGTATCTCTATATTTGGGGAAAAAAATCTTATGCTTTCGAGGAAAATTTTCATGAAACATTTTGTTCATTCATTATTTAAAGGTATTGAGGAATCTTCCTAGCAGTCTCTTACCTAGAAGAGGAGGGATTCTTAAATTATCTGCAATGGGTTTGTCTAAATAAAAAAGAAAAAAACCCCACACAGTTTCCTAAACATATAATATGTGATTAAAAATGCAGTGACTGTTTTATAGTAGAAGACACATTGTCATTACTCTCCCCTTAAAACATGCTTGTCCCATCATCCATCCCACTTTCTGTAAACAGTTGTGGAAGCTCCTTTTCATGGGTATTTTCAGTGGCACTCCTGTTGCTGCCTTGACGTCCTGAGTGGATTCCAACTATTTACCTTTCGCAGTCATTTTGACTTCAGGTAAGAGCTAGAGGTCAAACTGGGCCAGATCCAACTCACAGTGATCCTCCTGTCTCAGCCTACCCAGCCCTGTCCAAATGTAACAATAGACAAGTCACAAGGGGGTGGGACACTAAGAGGAGAAGAGCAGTTAATTATCCAAATCTTCACAGAGGAGAAAGGGAAAGAGAGTTGAAGTGTTCCAGACAAGCTTCTTTACAGATCACAGGGAAAGGGTCATTATGCAAGCAGCCCTGAAATCTATTTCTTGTGGCCCAGTGTCCCTGCATAGTGACACTAGGATAAGATCTTTCACTATCTCCCCATAGATTCTGTACAAACTAGAACACAAGATCTGAACACTAAATAGTTACATTACACAGTCTTCTGATGCGATATCTGTACCCAATCAGCTAATACAAGGTTATTTAAAAGAGAAGGGAAAGAGAGATGAAGTACTTTCTTAATAGAATAATCCCAGAACTATCCATTCATTCATTAAGTCATGACTAGTTTATGCAAATCACTAGGAGCCCTCACTCTTACTCTATCCAGATCTTTCTGGAACTGATAGTCATTTCTCCATCAAGAAAGTCTGAGAAGGAAGAAGCCCAAACCTAGGTTAGGAAGAAGCCAGTAGTAAGGGTGTCAGATGAGACTGAACAAACTCACCCCAGATAATGAGGACAAGGGAAGTCAGGAATTGAAAAGGAGGACAGCCCTTCTTCTGCTTCATTTTAGTCAGCATCACAGTGCACATGACCCCAGGGACATCAGATGACAGTGTCTCTACATACTTTTCATGCAACAATTGACCACAGAAACAATAAACAAAACAGTAAAAACAAAATAATCTATTTACAACAGCCACTTAATTGCTTTCATTTGCGAGCTTTCCTTAACTTTTTTGTCTAGTCATTTTACAGCCTCAGAATTTATTAGAGTAGCAATAGCTCATGATTAAAATGCCTATTATTTATAAGAGACTTTTCCCAAAGATATCCTGTCATTCTCAGGACAGCTCTGAAAGTCAGGTCATATTATTTTGGTGCAACCCATCTGTAAACTGAGGCTCAGGCAGGTGAAAAAAATTTATCCAAGAGAATGTGTGTCACTTTTGCACCAAACTTCTAAGCCATGTGGTTTTCCTGTCCCCACATTCCTTCATCTGAAAATGAAGCACTGAAAGTCGGAGAGCCACGCTCAGTTCTGTGCTATGTGCTCATGTAGTGTGACCTTCAGCTAAGAATGGAAAGTATCAGTGAGATTGGTTTTATAAGTCATAGAGAGTAGTGGTTAATGGCTAAGCAGATCTAAAATGTGAGCTCTGTCTTGGTTGCTGGTAGGCAAGTCAGTGAACAGCTCTCAACCTAGGCTCTTATCTGTAGAATCGAGCAAAACACTGCCTGCTTGGCAATGTGTTTATAAGGATAGATGCCCTAAGCATGCAAATAATCCACATGTGTGATCCACAGGATATCCCTGCCAGACACTTCAACAGCATCCTATCAAATGGAAGTGGTAATAAAGCAATAGCATCAGCAACAGTAGGTCCAACAGTAGTCATAGCAACACCAGAGTCAGCAACAGAGTAGTAATAGTATAATAGTATCAATACCAGTTTTGTAGCTGTACTGACAGTGATAGTGAAAATCACGGTCAACAGAGTCGCACTCCCAGGACTAATATTAGCAGGGGCAGTAACAGCTGATGCATTAGCAGTGCTAGTAATTGAAGGTGTCTCTGGCTGAGACTCAATGGTCTTTCAAACAAGTGACAAGCAAAGAAAGAAGATGACTGTCCATCAACAGACATGGACACAAATCAACCAGAGATGGAAATTTCACGAGGTTTGGGCTATTTAAATTTACCACAGAGTTCGCCTGACCAGAGGAGGTTCCAGTAGAAGAGAAACAAATGTTTTATTTCAACAATCAGAAACTGCTGAGGAAAAGTGGACATCCCCGGTGATCATGGCTTTTGTTTCATGGCAACTGAAAGCCACAGCAAGCAAGGGAATAGGATGGCGTGCATCAGCTCATGACATCCTGCTGTCCTTTCTTTTTTTTTTCAATTTTTATTTATTTATTTATTTATTTATTTATTTATTTTTATTTTATTGAACTACTAATGTCAATCAGACAGTTTCAAGACACCTTAACAATACAGATTCGATAAATTAATACATTGCAAACTGTTTTCATAATGTTTTGGTATTTGTACAAGGTGCATACATGATATTATATTTACAGATATTATTTTAGCAGATATCTCTTATCAGTGAATTAAGAGTGTAGCTGCTTACTTATCTTATTTTTTATACCTGAATTATAACAAAAATTCAATAATTATTTTCCTAGTGGATGACCATAGTACTAGAAGCCAACATAATATCCTGTCCAACCACCATTAATGCAGATCTTGCCTCTCATAGAATTATGTAGAAGCACAGTGTTATCTATCCCAACTGTACTGTCTATGCACACACATCATGATTTTTTCTTTCTACACCCCTTCCTTTGTCTACACCTGTCAAAGGTGGGCACTCCACTGTCATTCAACTAACTTAGGTGCTTGAACTCGACACCACAATCCAACACAGTCAGCATTCTACAACAATAGTGAGTTATTCAAAGAAATTGTCGACCATAGTCAATTACAGCTCAGCTTAATATTATGGCCCCACGATGTATACTTCATTTTTATACTTTTCTGCTGGATGGTTAAGACCTAGATAGATCAAGACTTATATACCAACACATGAACTTTATATTTCCTATGTGGTCAGTGAAGTCCTCTCAGGGTTTATCTTGTAGTCCTGTATATTATTCTGTAGTTCCTTTGTCTGTGTCATCCATGTGGATGAGTCACGGCCAATGCTTGACCAGTTTGCTCTCTGTGAGAGCTTCAGAGAAAGTTTTCTGTTCATGTGACTCTCCCCAGACACACTATAGAACTTCCTGCTGTCCTTTCTGTACTGCCTCAGGAGGTGGCAGGCTGCTCCCCAACCTGGCCAGTGCAGGTAAAAATTACTGCTCTGAGCTCTGCTTTCTCTCAACTAGTTTCTGAAGGCAAGTTCGGCGAAATACCTTCTCCTTACTGAGAAGAAAGTGGACAATAACTTACTATTTCTTGAGTGTCTACCAACTACCTTACCCTCTATGGTTCTGGTACCCCCTCATTTGATCATTGGAAAGTATAGGAGAGACAGAGCCTAAAGAAATCAAGCAACACTGCTACCCTACCAAGGCTAGGGACAAGGCTTCCTGGCTTCAGAGCCTATGTCTTTCTCACTAACCCATGCTTCTGCCTTAACTATATCTTAGAAACCTATTTGGTTTTTGAAAAACTATTTGCTTGACGACAAGCTCTGTTATACCACATTATCTTACCTTGGGATACTATAACAAAATATCTTAGGCTGGATGGGTTGTAAAATACAGAGGTATACATCTCATAGTTCAGGTTCAGGATCTGTTTCAGCATAGGTGTGTTCAGGAGGCCAGGAAAGAGACTGCTGGATTTTCCCTATATTCTCATGTGGTGGAAGGAACTAAGGAGTTCCCTGGTGTCACCTTTAGAAGGGCATTAATTCTATTCATGTAGGGTCCACCTTCATGCCCTAGTTTCATCCCTGTGATGGTTAATACACTGAATCAATGTGAGAAGTTTAGAAGTTTAACTGAGAGACTAAACAAGGAGCCGGGGTCCTTACTTTGCAAACATCTTTATCCTGTGAAAGAAAGAGCACATGAGATTGTGAGTGCTACACCAGCCCATGGGGTGATAGCCTGCTTACAACATAAGGAAGGAAAGAGGCTTGCTCTTCCCCCTTTTCCTGTTTCTGGTTTCACTTTCTCCCACCACCTTGAGCTGTTGCCCCTATGCCATGTCACCTCGACTTGGAACCAGCCTACTATGGACTGAAACTATCACCACCCGTGAGCTAAATAAACCTCTTTCTTAAATCAGGGTGTCAGGTATTTTGTCTCAACAATGAGAAAAGAATAACCAAGACACTCCCAAAGACCTCTCTTCCGGATATAATCACAGAGATAGATAGATTTTAATAACTGGATTTAGAGGAAGAATCACACCTTCAGATAACAGCACACACGTGTATGTCAAACTTAAATTTTGTGCTCACCACCCCAGTGCTCCCTGGGTTCAGCCTGAGGGCTTCTTTGCCTGGAGAAGTCCATATCACCTTCCCACCTCTAAATGCACAGGCTAAAAGATCAGGAAAACAAATCCCCTCTTGGGACACCTTTCAACCACCACTGACAGGTATTAATGCATCAGGACACCAGCCGCTTCCTCCCCAGAAGTTACATGGTGATATTGCTCTGCAGTGGCTTCTAGAGTTCTCCAGTGAGATTAAGACTCAGTGGTTCCAAGGATTACTGTCTCAAAAACCCCAGCCTTTACCAGCTGTCTTTCCTTTTTCTATTTCACCAGCCCATCTCATTATTGGTGTTTCTTTACTCTCCAAAAATAACTATTGCCACTCAAAACCTTATCCAGAGTCTGTATCTATGGGATTCCAAACTAGGGCAGGCATCCGAGCAAATGTGGTAATGAAATTGTAGCATCTCACTCATTTCTGGAAGCCTTTCTGTATTTTAATTAGCCAGAATTATCCCTGAGAAGTTGATGCATAAAACTAAAAATAGCACATTATTGTGACAATTCCCTTATCCTGAGAGAACACTTTAAACCGTTTTGGTTTTTGCAGCTTCTAAAATTTCTAGCAATTTTTCCATTGTTGCAAGTACAGTGCAATTAATTATTACCAGCTTTCTAAAGGAAAAGAAAAAAAAAATGCTGCTGCTTCAAAACATTTCATATGTAATACAAATCTGAGTTAGTGGGGAAAGAAAAGATCTCAGCCTTCCAACTATGTGTCAAAATGAAAACCAGGCACATGAACAACACTGAGAAGACGCTGAAGAAAGGTCATGGGGACGGAGGGGAACCTGAGAGCATATTTACTTGAGCTTTGGGGGTGTATTTACAGTTAAAATCAGGTAGTTCCTTTTTGAAAAGTGGTTTTCAGACGAAAGTTTGTTTTTTTTTTTTTTTTTTTATCAAAACATCAAGACTGAAAAGAGAGTACATGCTGTGTACCTATAAGGAATCAGATGTCCTTTTGGTTCTTTATACACTGTCATATTGATTATGATCTTATATAAGATTCCTATGAAGATCATTATCACCACTTACACTGCCATCACCAATAGCCTGGGATAATTTAAGGTTGTTGAGACATGCTTCGCCCATGATTAACTGAAGCTCAAAACCCATCACATCTGCTAATATCAGTGCCATGTTATGGCCTGGGCAACACGAGGCTACATTACAGTGTGTGAGTGACCTTAAGGGTCCGAAAGGCGAGTCCTGATGGCTATGGACTGGCCTGACAGTGTCGACTGAGTCTCCTTGCTGGGAAAGAGGTCCCAGAACCCAGAGACAATTTGAAATATCTTTCTGATCAATATGCAATGTCACAGAATATTAGCCTTGAGAAAGGCTGTAATAAAATTGGCCATAATGGACAGAACAAAGATAAAAATCGCACTACAATCCTGGGGCTGCCAAGATAAAATCAAGTGTGCTGCCCAAACCAAATGGCTAATTTAAAAGATCAAAGATTGTCTTTCTTGGCTAAGCTGCGGCTGCTACCGTCAGTGCTTGCCTACTGTTACAGCGTGGGGTATGCTCCGGTCTACCTGGCTTCCAGCTAGAAATCATCAAGACGCTGAATTGTAGGGTTTCCTTTACACTGTGCTAGCATCCAGTCAAAAGTAAAGATTACTTCTGAGAACCTGTCCCCAAATTACTCAGCACAGCCTGCACTACATCCTCCCCAAACTCTCTTACTAGAGAAAGCCTAGTTGCAGGCAGCCTGTGCTCTCCTTCATTGGTGCAATTTGGCAAACCCAACTTTGCCACTGATAGGTTTGTCATACAGGGTCTTTGACCCCAGGACATGAAGAATATATTCCTTTATTCAACATTTTCCAAGGCAGGCCAAGTGAATGAAATCTCCTTACTCTCTCTGCAGAAACCGATATAAATGTAATAACTAAAATAGCAAATAGTAAAATTCATGCTGAACTCTCAGGTGATTTAAGAAATGCAGAGAAAAAAAGATCACCAATAGATTAATTACATACACAGTCAATAGCTTTCTTTGAGTCAGGTTTGCCATTGCTATGACAAAAGACCTGGCACTCACAACTTAAATGAGGAAAAGGTTTCTTGGTACATGGTTTTACAGGTCTGAGTCCATGCTTGACTGGTTCAAAGCAGACACCATGGCAGAGGGGTGTGGTGGAGCAAGGCTGTTCAGTCCATGGTGGCCATGGACTGAAGCAGAGCAAGTTGCGAAGAGCGCAGGAGAAGAGGAAAGGGACCAGGCAGAGGAGACTTTAGGGCCCATCCCAGCTCCCACAGACACACCCAGAAGCATGCTTTACTAACCCCTTAGGCATTTCTGAATCCAGGCAATGTGAAATCAAAATTTAACTGACACACTTTCCTTACTAAATTCACACCCAAATGATAGCACATGTTGTCTGCAATAGTGGTTCTACAATACTGAAGAGAAAGGGACAAAGGGTCCTCAGAAAAGAAGTAGAAACAGAGAGAGAAGAGGACGTAAGGGCAATTTTTGGAAACTCATAAAACATGAGACAAAGATTTGTGGTAGCTTGAAATCACAAGGAATAGGAAGAAGAGGCTGGGATGGGGTTTAAAGAAAAACAGCATAAAAGAGAGTTGTGAAATTATTAAGGTCACCGTTAAGGGGAGCTGAAACTCAATCCCATATAGATCTTCTGGGTAGTGTGAAAAATAAATTGTCCAATCAAGACAGATGGAGGGCCAGCCAAATAGCTCAACGGGCTAATGTGCCTGCTTAGGCAGATGCAGTAACCTGGCGTGCTATGCTGGCCCTGCCCTCGGGGTTCCCTGAGACAGTGAATGAGACTGGCATGGTTGCGTGCACCTGTGATCACAGTGCTTTGGAGGCTGAAAAGATGAGGATCATTATGAGTCTGATCTGTGTAGTGAGACCCTGCAGAGCCTGTACTAAATACATTAAAATAAAATAAAATAAGGCAGATGGAAAGAAGTATGAATCCATTCATGCCTCTCCTCATTTTGGTCGGGACAATCCATGGAGTACTCAGTTTCTATAAACTCATAGGCTCTTCCTCTATACCTGATGAATATCATATTTTGCATTTGCAAAGAATGAGCAACTCTGAGACAGCAAGGGAAAATGATTTTGCATATACTTGAGGTAAGGAACTGTGCGACATGAGACAAAGGGCTGCTGGCTTGGGTATCCATCAACCAAAGATGTCTGTTGTGCAGATTGAAAGTAAGTATAGCATAGAACTGTGGATGGGGTCCCTGTAAAAGTCCTGCCAGTACCCTATGGAGTCTTAGGATTTATATATACCAGGTATAGTACCATTGAGAAATGGAATGAGAAACTGAGTTGAAAGTTTGCTTTAACCTACCTGGATTCAGTGACAGGTGATGGGAAGGGACTTAAATTCCATGTATAGCTGTCATCTACCACCACAGCAAGTCTGCTATTTGTGGCATCATAGTACCCAGTGTTTCCAAATAGGATAGCTAGGTACTGGCTGTTCACGCACTGCAAAACTTGCCTGTCCACAACTCCACTCTGATTCATAGAACTCTAAGTCTATATTAAATATCAATTATTAGTTAAGTATCTAACATGAAAATTATAGAAGGATGAAAGAGAAACAATTCACGTTGGAGGAAAGAAAAACAATACAGGAAACAGAAGATAAGTTAAATTTATTTATATTTGAGAGAGACTGGAAACTTATAATAGCCATAAACTTGTACACAAAAGGAAACACATTGAGAAATTAAATTATGTGACTATCTACCACTATGAAAACATGCAGAAAGGTCAAGGAAATCTCTAAAAGGAGAAGCTGAAAAGAGGAAGTGACATGTAGCATGAAACACATGTATTTCCTAAAACATATGGATTATCAACATGACATAAATCCTGAGGGGATTTGACTGACCTTAATTAGACACAAAAACTACAATTCTTCTTGCATAGGTCTTGCTTTATCTTGGTCTTAACCATCCAGGAGAAAAGTATAAAAATGAATTATAAGAAGTAAAACCATATTATTATACTGAGCTGTAAAAGACTCAAGTCAACAACTCTGACATTGTCAGATACATGGAAAACCCAATACTATTATGGACTACTGGACTATTTGGGAATATTTTGCTAAATTTAGACACTTATAATATTTAAATGACAAAACTAAACAAAAAAGGGGATACAACTGAATGACCATTTTATATCTGTAGATTCAAAATAGTTAAGATAGATATACAGCTACATTCTCTTAATTCAATGAATAGAG
>PVKA01002794.1:6199-119495 GCA_004027165.1 Ctenomys sociabilis
GGGGGGGGGGGCTGGGATCTTGGCCTGCTGGGGGGCCTGCAGCTGGCGTTTTTGAGTCCTGGACCGGAGCAGTCCGTCTGCTGGGTGAAGTCCGAGGGGCTCTGAGCTTCCCACTTGGGGACCTTGACTGAGGGATGCTCCCCCTCCTACTTAGTCAGGAGATGGGTTCGGAGGTGGTAGCCTGACAATGCAGACTGATTCGTAGGATAACCAGCCAGCACTGTCTAAGGGTCAGCCACCACCTGGTTCATCCCCCTCCGAGCCTGATGCCCCTCGGGCGTGGGGTGAGTGGTGATCTTAATAAGGCGGCCTGCACCACAGTTGGCCCCCCAGGCCAGCGCAACAAGTCCATCGGTGTGAAGGATGCCAGGCTGGGTTACACGGGTCATCGCTTTCTCAGAGACATCTAGTGGTCAAAGGTTGAGCTACATCTTCAGTTTGGGGGGTCCTATTCATCGCCAATCTGTGGGTTGTCATCAGGGTGGGTGGGATTGCAGGTCCTGTCAGGACAGCAAAGCCTGGTGGCTTCAGAAGGACAGGATGGGGACAGTTCCTCTTGGATTTGGAGTCAGGTCCAAGAGTGAGGAGGGGAACTTGGGGAGAGGGATCTCCCGGGAAGGGCCCCCAAAGCCTCCCATTGCCCTACCCTTGCTACAAAGGGAGACTGCTATCTTATCTGGATTTTCCTCTCAGTCTGAGATCAACCAAGTATTTTTAGGCAAGCGGGATTGTACTTGCCCAAGTATTTTCAGTTAAAACAGCAACAGTGAGTCCGTTTTTTCTATTTGTCAATAAAAGCTAAATCTTTCTCTTTCACTCCTGTCACAGACACACCCAAACACCCTTCAACTTTTGCAACCATTGCCTCTAAATGCCTTTGCCACCTATGATTTACAGTAACTAAGCGTTTCTCTCTCCCTCTTTTTAAAAAAAATCATCCACTCCAGGATCACTCATAGGACTTCTGACTGGCCAGGGATGGGTCTTCTTGCTGGATGGTGCCCCTGCATCTCACGTGGCAGGGTGCTGACCTTAGTCTCAGTAGTGACTCATAAGCACCTTGTCCTCCAACCTCAGTGGCAATCCATATACCAATAAATAGTTCAGTCAAGCTGCTCCCCAATATGATATTGGAGAAATTTCTGGGAACAAGCCTCTTAGGTCATACTAAAAACATCCATGGAGGTTATTAAAACATCTTGCCATACTGATTTTTTTTTTTTTAAAAGGACAGAAAATGTACACAGAGTCTTGGCACCGTTGAGGAACTGTATACTGCCCACTAAAAATATTTCTTGGTGCAGTTTCAAATGGACGCTAATGATGCCTTTTATTCAGTGATTTACAACTTAAAATTACTTGACAGGCGTTAGGTAACACTATTTAGAGGCAGAGTGAGGGCGGTGGCCAAATCACTAGACTGAAAGTCAAGGGAACCTTTCTTCCCTGATTTTCTTTGTCTCCATGCACATAGCTATGATTATCTGCAAGACTCAAATCTTCATTCTGGTTTTGTTGGAATTTCTCAGATAATTGTGGCTGAATTACCCAGGCTGGTCATCTGAGTTGTGGCAGCGCCCTGGGATGAGCTGCCAACCAAACCCCTGGGCAAGCCAGCTAGTCCTCTCGACTGCCTGCACCTACATTTTGCCATGTCACAGACCAATAATTTTATGACTTGTTGCTGCAGGTTGAAATATATAAATGTGGTAATTCACTAAGGGTGTGAAGAGATTGGTGTATTTCAGAAAAAAAAAATTAAGAAGAATGGTGAAATTGTTTCTGTCCTCGTTTTCAAAAAGCTTTGACCATAATGAAGTTGGATAGGGTTTGCACAGAGAAGATCAGAGATTGGATGAATCTCCTTCGGACTGAAACAGGCACCTATAAACTCCCCAGAGGTGATCATTGTACCTTAGAAATATCTCAAGTTAGTATTAAACACATCCATTATTAAACATTAAGTTATATAAATTCACAATTAAATAAATTATAAGAGGTAATATATACTAAAAGCTGATGGATTTCTAACTATTTTGCTATACTCACTGTTCACTCAAAGTTGTTTATAGTGTTTGTAGTTTTGTGTTCCTAATGCTATATAATCGCATCCACTAGCGCACACCTTTCCCTCGGCCATTGGCATCCCACCGGTAGCTCTGCCGTTGGTCCTGGTGACAGGTCAGGCAACAGAATTCAACACACATTACAAATTAGTGATTGATTTCTTGCTTTGTTGACAGTTTATTTATCTATTTACTTATTTATGTGTTTAGTACAGGGTATACAGTGTCGTGCACACACACATTCAAACACACATGCACCTGCATGTGCATTTGGATCTATATTTCACTGGTTCCATTACTCGGGAGAACCCCAAGAAGCAAATTAAATTTAAAATCCACCTCCCTCATGCATCTAAAAGTCTGTTGCCAATTATGTTGTGAGTAGCATAAAAATTGAGGAAAATTTGAAAGCTATTATCTAATAGCAACAAAGAAGTTATTAATGAAAACTATCAATGTCATTCATGAAAGAGTGACGTTCTGAGATACACCTTTGATTTCTCACTTTGTCATACTCCTGAATAAAAGCGAAACACCAAACAACACTCAGCTTGGCATGACACTCATGAATTGCGATTAGAGGCTACCTTTGGATATAAGAGCTCAGCAAATAATAACAAAAGCACCCTCTGAGAGTAAACTGGCTGTGTGGGACTGGCAGTGAAGAGTGTCCTATGTTTCAATATTATTTGTACATTAGTGCCCTGCTTCTTAGGTGTCAAAACGAGGAACACACCTATAGACTTGCAACATTTCTCTATGCATATGATACACATATGCGTGTAACTAGGTTTCAAAACACACAGATTCAAGAACTATACATCTAAGAACAAACACATGCTCACTTTTATAAAAATAGGAAGCTAGTTGTTCAGCAGCCAGAAGTCTACACGCTGGGCAGCCTTGAGCGTGACATATGACACAAACTTCTGGGCACCAGCAAATTACAGCCCACCCACCACCTGCTGTCATACAACCGCAGGCTAGGAACATGGCTTACATATTTAAAAGGTTAAAGATTCACCAGAAGAATAAGGTTTTGAGACATATAAAAATTATATGAAATTGAAGGGTCCCTACAATTTTTTTGTTTGTGTGTTGTGTGTGACTACTGTCGTGCTAAAATGGCAGCATTGAGTGGCCACAGAGATGGACTGGCTCTCAAAGCCTAAAATATTTACTATCCTGCCCTCTGTAGTAGAAGTTTGCTGCCTCTTGTTCAAGAATTCATAGTTACCACCTTTAGCTAGGAGCAGTAGGCTCAATCAAGTGACCTTCTGAAATATTCTCCTGCCATTGGCCCCAGAAATGCTTCCATGATAAACAGAAAATGGAACATCCAGACATGTGCAGGGTTCGAATCAGGGATCTGGCATCAAGGAGTCCATGCCATCACAAAAGTAAGAACAGTGTCAGATTTTTCTTCCATGGCTTGTATTCTAGCCACTGCCTGATAGTGCCTTTCTTTCCTGCTGCTTGTCCTAAAGTGCTGTATAATTTTGTTGGGTGTTGTTAAATATTTATTGAGTTTTCTTGTCCAATGTGGTTTTGTTACTATGTGTCTGAGTGTGTGATGGGACCCTTCAGGATTAAAGGTGCTATATAAATACAGGATTATTTTATGACTTGTTATTGCAGGTCGAAATATGTAAATGTGGTAATTCACTAATGCTAGATCAGTGCATATATCTGGGAAACTGGAATGCATTATCCTGCTGTTTGAATTTAACATCATTTACATCCTTTTTTGAAAAATGCCCAATCAATTTTTTTAAATGAGGAAATGCAGTGGAGGAAAAAAAACCTCCTTAATGCAATACTTCAGCTGAAAGTTTAATGACACAAAAGGCAGGCAATTCAAAGTTACAGTTCCCACAGCAACTGTAACTCTGCTATATAGCACATTTAGGCATAGATTTCACAGCATGTACTGCAATACAAAATACTCCACACTGGGCATGCAAGGGGGCAGAGTTATGGTTGCTATGGGTACCATGACTTTGAATTTCCAGATTTTTTGAGGGTTTAAATTCTCAACCAGAACATCACATTAATAGTTCATTTTTTTGCATTGAAAATAATAAAGGTTATATCACCGTTTCCACCGTGAGGGCGTCTCCAGATCAGTCCACTGCTTAGTATAAATGCTACCAAAGTACGCATCCTGCTTGCTAAAATTAAACACATGGCCTCAGCCCAGGGAGTATTTTAGTTTGCAAATTTATATTTGATGACTTTCACTGGATTAAGTAAATCTGCTCCCTCATTCTTTCTCAGAATCACCAATAAAAATCAGGTTAACCCTCTCAGCACTGTGGCATTTTTTTTGTATTATTCATAGGTTGAGATGATGATAAATATATTCGTTGTATATGAATATGTGAAGTATATATTTATAATTTATATTCTATCTACTTCTGTAAAAGAATTCAAGGTAGTAAACTGCATATATTTATTTTTTTGATTTCTTGGACACAATGCAAATTTATGTCTTTGTACTCATGGTCTCAGGACCCTTTCTCAGTTCGAAGGATTGTCAGGAACCTCAAAGAGATTTTCTTTGTGGTGAGAATATACAGTCTGCCAAAAAATATGAACACACTTCAGGCAAAGAAAAACTTAGGTAAATATTTTGCTTCTAAATTTATTGAGACATCATGAGATGACCATGATGACTACTTTTGGCTTCCACAACTGCAAGAGTTGTGCAAGTGCACGGAGTGGAGGCCAACAGCTTCCAGGCACGTATTAGTAACATGAACTGCTGCTCAGGTGACTGTGGGCCTTGAGATCACTGACACCCATCTTCAGTTTGTTGTCTAAGGGATGGCATTATGGCCAGTCTTCTGTGATACAGGGTATGATGTCATCCAGGGCTCTCCATGTAGGGGAACACCAGCTCTTGAAGAAAATGTCAGATTATTTTTCTTTTCCTGAAGTGTGCATACATTTTTGGCAGTTTCTGTCTCTCTCTGTCAACATACAACTTAGATATCTCACATACTAGAAATTAGAATTGAAATACTTATTATTTTGTTTATTAACTCACTTTAAAGTAACGATCATAAATCATTACATGTTGAGAGAACAGTTTTATGAACTGTGACTTCATCTTCCAGAATGATAGAACTTGATGAGAAGAAAGTCAGCGTTTTATATTTTTACAAATCACTCTGAGGACCAGCCAAATAGTTCAGGGGATTAAAGCGCATGCAAGCAGACAATCCCCAGGCTGGTAGTGCCCACTGAGATGGCGATTGAGACCACACGTGGTGGCATGGGCCTGTAATTCCAGCAGCTGGGAGGCTGTGAACAAGCAGATCACTACTAGTCTGATCTAGTTGTGAGACCCTGAACATCCTGTAAACCCTTCACTAAAATATAAAAGAAAAAAAAAACCCACTTTCATAGGAGATAGTTTGATTCTTAAAACCACCTTTGTGTTCAGTGTGTATCCATCACAAGATACAGAATTTCTGGGAAATTTCACTGTGCCTTTGTGAGAAAGGAGAAAAGCAAATGATGCCTTGGTATTATTAGGACAATTGTTTTAACTCAGATCACTTAACATCACTCAAGAATTTCCATGCATCATCGACCACACTGAGAACTGGTGTGATACCTACTTAACTGTGCTATTTCTTCAAGTTTTCCTCTCTGTCTAAAAGAAAACTTTATTCATGCTCCAAGAGACAAGAAATCAGCAACTGCTCCCTTAGATGCATTCTTATAGTGCTTCATATGTATGTCAACCTGACCATTTATCATATGCCATTTTGATTGTATGCTTGAATATTTGTTGTTATTAGACCATGAATTTCTCAAAGGGGACTGTTATGGTCTGTGCCTAGTTGTCCCCCCAAAGCCTCATGTAACCATGGGGTAGGGACTTCTGAAGTTTGTGATTAACTCATGATCCTCTGGGATTATGTGTGATCCAAGGTCAGGATTATGAGTCTTAGTACTGTTGGGATTATGGGTGTGAGTACTACACCCCAGCCTGGGGCAGAGAGCCTGAATGGAATATAAGAGACAGAAAAAGAGAGACCTTCAGTAGCAATTGTTGTATGTTGTTGTTGCTGTTCTGCCACCATGAACTGATGCTCTCTGCCATGTGCCCTTCTGCCTTGGAGCCAGCTGAATATGTACTGAAATTTCCAGGAGCTGTGAGCTAAACAAACCTTTCCTTCCTTCATCTTGGATGTTGGGTATTTGTCCCAGCAATGACAGAAGAGTAACTAAGACAGAATTTGGTACCAGAAAAGTGGGGACATTGCTGTGGCTAAACCTGACCATGTGGATTACAAGTTTTTGAGACTGGCTTATGGAAAGTGATAGGAAAGATTCAGAGATGTCAACTATAAGAGATGCACTAGAAGAGCTTTGGCTGTTGTGTTTAGGAGATTCTGGTCAGAGCTCAAAAGACCAGAAGGCTGTTAGAAAGCTGGCCTGTAAAGACCAGGCTAGGGAGGTTTCTGCTGGGAAAAAGGACTGCATTGGTTGTTGGACTCCAGATGATTTGTGCTATGGTTTGGCCAAAAACTATCTGAATTTTGCTCATGTCCAGAGATTTTGCCTAATCCTGTGTTTAAGCATGGCAGACTGATTAATCTTTCAAAAGGTATTTCAAAGCAGCCATATATTGGGATGGTCACATGGCTGTTATTGGGGGCTTTTAGCTGATTTATATTGAGAATGAAGAGCAAGGAGCTCAGGAGAATGGTCCAAAATGTTGTGAGTTTGGCCAGAAAGGAAGCACCAAGAAAGCTGTGGACTACAAAGACAGAGCTGAGAGGATCTCCATTGCTGGGAAGGAACAAGAGAATGGAAAGGATGGTCTGAGGGCATCACAGGAGGTGGCAAGTCTTCTCCCTTTGCAGCCTCAGAACTGCAAAGGTCAGGGGCTTTGCCTTGAGGGGAAAGCCACTGAGTCCCATGTTCCAGAATAAAGGCTGTGACCACACAGGTTCCAGAATGGCGCTGGCATGGAGAATTTGTTTCTGGGAATCAGGGTCAGAGTGCTCAGCCACCCAGGCACTCAACCCCTACAGCCAAGAGAAAAGAAAACCTGGCTACTGCTCCAGCTTACAGCCGACCTCGGCATCATCCATGTGGTAATGGTTTTAGGTGCATGCAGAATGCAGGAGCTCTGAGGTTAAGAAGGCTTCCACCTCGATTTCATAAGAAGGCCTGGGAGGCCAGGCAGTGTGCCCTCAAGAAGGCTGTGTGCAAAGCTGTGAGAGAGAAGCCTATTCAGTGGAAACCCCAGAAGTTTGGAAAAGCCAGGAATGTGGATCATCTAAGGGAAACTGCAAGGAAGGAGGAAGCAGGCCTGAGAAAGAAGCTATGGAACTAAAACCAGAAGTGCCAAAGAGGCAGAGCCATGTGGGGCCTTTGGAGCTCACAACTCAGTGCAGACTGCTTTGGATGTTCCAGTTGGAGCTATGGGATTTAACGTTTGCCCTGCTGGATTTTGCACTTGTGTTGGTCCCAGTGTTTTGTATTCCCCCGTTGTTTGCAACTTTTGGATTTGTAATGTTTGTTTTGTGCCTTTGAATGTTGGATGTGTTTAACTTTTCTTTTGTACAGGAGCTCACAGCTAAGAGTTTGCTTTGCATCTTGGAGGAGACTTGGGACTTGACTTTTCAGCCATGATGAAACTGTTGAGACTTTGGCAACTCTTACAGATGGACTAAAATATCTTTTGCACAAAAGGATGCGAATGATATCTTGGGGGTCCAGGGGTGGAATGTTACGGTTTGTGTCTAGTTGTCCCCCCAAAGCCTCATGTAGTCATGGGGTGGGGACTTCTGAAGTTTGTGATTAACTCAAGATCCTCTGGGATTATGTGTGATCCAAGGCCGGGATTATGTGTGATCCAAGGCCAGGATTATGAGTCTTAGTACTGTTGGGATTATGGGTGTGAGTACTACACCCCAGTCTGGGGCAGAGAGCCTGAATGGAATATAAGAGACAGAGAGAGAGACCTTCTGTAGTGATTGTTCTTTGTTGTTATTGCTGTTCTGCCACCATGAATCTATGCTCTCTGCCATGTGCTCCTCTGGAGCCAGCTGATTATGGACTGAAACTTCCAATAATTGTGAGCTAAATAAATCTTTCCTTCCTTCATTTTGGATGTTGGGTATTTGTCCCAGCAATGAGAGAAGAGTAACTAAGACGGGGATTCATATTTTATTAATTTTTTTCTCATTTCCTAACATGACAACTAGCATTCTATAGGTATAGAATTGAAGAATTCAATTCAATGAGTAATGAATATAGCTCCTTCTCACTGAGTCTATAACCTATGTTAGAAGCTATATAACTACCTCCAATTTAATTTTCATAATATTGCTCTGACATTGACACTATTATGTGGAGAATATTTTGAGTGAAAAAGTTAAGGTTTGCCAAAAGATCAACAGCTAGAAGAGGCAGAGTCTGATGGGTCTAACACTATGTCAAGAATATGGTAAGTAGTAAAACCCAAAAAAGAACCTTTACCTTAAAGACTTTTATAATGGCCCTTGAGAGTGAAAGTTCACTTTACTGCCTAAGTGAAAGGTAAATAATAATGTAGAACTTGCTAACAACAGACTACAAAGATCATAATTAAAACAATGTCTACTTAGTACAAATGACTACATACATGAAACTATTTAGATTAAAACTTTTGAAGAATATACATCTCACAGGAAATCTTGGTTTTAGAATATGTCTCAGATAAATGTGTATTGTCTATATTATGCATTTACCATTACACTAATATCAATATTAATTATACAGATATTTTAAAGATATATATTCCAAAATTGTTTACAGAATGCTGACAAATTATGCTCCCTACTTTAGAGGTGATTTGTCTAGACTATTGGTACTCAACCTTTGCTGGAAACTTGCTCATCTGGAGAGTTTTAAGATCCTGTGATAAGGAGTCGCCCTTCATTGGTCTGGCTCCTACAGCTCCTGTTCCCACAGAGAGAGGTTGGTGGAATCCATTTCCACCAATGGTGGTGTTCTTATGCAGAAGCATTGGAAAGCACTTTTTGTCCAGTTGGGCAAGTTGATTTTTTTTTTTTATACCCCTTCCACTGTACCTGAGTTAAGCAAGGCCCTTGTTTGACATGTTGATGCTTTGGTATTTGGGGTATATGTGACTCATTAAAATCTGTGAATGAGAAGCCCTGTGCTGTGCTCTGTGTCAGCCTTAGAATTCATGCGGAGTTTTGAACTAGTTTACAGAAATGATGATCATGTGAGCACAAAATACTTGGTGTGAAGAATGAATACGCTTGGAATCAGTGTATAGGCTCACAGGTGGATCATGAAGTGCTGGTAGTGAAAGTCATCTTTTAGAGCAGCACCATCAACTTACACACAAGGAAACTAAGACCTAGAAATGCTAGATGAAGTTAGCTGACTTATGTCAAAGTTGTGCGGGGAAAAGTTTGGTACAGTTACTTTTCTGGGGAGAGGATTTTGACTGCAATTAGACAGTTGTTCATAAATATATGTGATGGAACTTCACCTTCATAAACTGTGACAAGCCCTTCTTGGACAGGACATCTGCACATAATTAGAGTTAATTGTGGTCCCTCCATCCTTAGCTGATTGAATCAGCACAGAGTTGGTTTTTAATGTTTTAAACAAATCAAATAGAAGATTTCCCAATTCCATAAGCTCTCTATTTTCCATTCTTGGATCTGTTTTGATTATAGGGATCTAGAATCTTCTTTGTGAAAGAGGGAGTCAAACCAGATGGCTGCTGATGTTCCTTTTGATCCTCTGTGTAACTCATGGGACTATGTATACTGCCATGTAGCATCACCCAAATCCAAGAAAACCATTAAGGACAAAATTAGGTTCTTACGATTTCCCACTGTGTTGCAGAGTGGGAGGGAGAGTCCTCCTTCTGTACTCTGTATCCTAAATATTGTGAATACAAAATGTTGAGCACTGAATCCTGGGATGCAGGTAGTCATACTTTACTATGCTTATCTAACATAGGGTGTGGTAGAAGAAACCTAACACAACCTAGGAGCTGTTGGTCCTGGGGAACTGTGTCATATGTGGATCAAGCAAACACTATGTTGATGCCTCGTTAAGAATGAAACAGGAAAATAATCCAATACAGCCCTGTAGTCTATCATAGTAGTGCGTTATCCATACGACTGTCAATGTCAGAAGTTGTTGACTTGAGTGTTTTATAGCTCAGTATATTAATGTGGCTTTGCTTTTTATACCTCATTTTTATACTTCACACCTACAATATTTAAGTGGCAATGAAATATCCATCTCTGACAAAATTAAACAAAAAAAGGGGATACCAATGAAAGACCATTTTGTATCTGTATATACAAAATAAGGTAGATACACAGCTACTTTCTCTTAATTCAATTAGAAGGAAGATTTGTACTAATAGTGTTTGGACAGGACATCATGTTTGCATCTTGTATCTTATTCATAAATAACTACTATGAAGACAGCAATGTACAATGTATTAATTGAAACTGTCCTACAAATCAGTTTTGAAACTATCTCATTGCTATTTGTTTCTCAATAAAATTAATAAAAAAAGAGAATGAAACAGGGCTTCGTGACACGGGAAGCCTTGCATCAGACTGCTCCTGCTCTTCATCAATCAAGACACACAACCTTTGGGGAAGGTTTGGAAGGATGCAACATAAACTTTACACTCCTTCATGCCTTTACTGCTTCTAGATGCATTTCACCTTATCCTCCTTCTCACTTCCACCCTCGAAAGGAGTTCAGGACAACAAGTGAAAAACAGGTAAGCAGTCACAGTAGCTCGCATCTTAAAGGCAACAGGAATCTAACCCTGTAGCGTTAAGCACTAACATTGTCCCTCTTTAAATGGAAACACAGAGGCACAGAGAGGGTGTGCAGCTTGCTTATGACTACTGAACCCAGTGGCAAGTTCTGGATTCAGACTCTAGCTGCCAGGGTCTGAGGCCTTACCACCCCTTATCATCTCCTTGAGGACATTGTCCAGAATGACATAGAAAAAATTTACATAGTTGAATGATTTTTTCCCATCATTCCTTTTGATAAAAACATTTAAATAAAAATGAAAGTACATTTATGACCCATCAACTTGGTACAGATTTAAAATAATATCCAGTGTTGAGGAGGAAATCAGAAAGTGAAGTCTGCCCAGCTGGAAAGACGAGATGGCAACATAGGCTGTAATAAGTCCCGCTGATGAGTGGGATTCATAATTTCATTTTGACAGACTTATTCAAAGGAAAATTTAAAGTTCAGAAAAATGATAAACACAATTTATACCAGAATATTATTTAAAATAGCAAAAGTTAGAAGTGCAAATACCTGACAATAAGGGGATTAGTTGCATAAATCATGCCACAATTCTAACAAGGAAAATTATGTAGGTCTGAATACAATAGAAATATTCTGTATTTGTAGGGCAGAGTATATGGGGTCTACAGGGTCTCACTACATAGATCGGACTCATGGTCATCCTCCTGTCTATAGCCTCCCAAGCACTGGGATTACAGGTGTGCGCCACGCCCAGTCTTAGCTGCTGTCTCTGCGTGCCCCCAGGGGCGGGGCCAGAATGGCCCTGCAGGGGATTGAACCCCTGCTACTGCACTCTTCCTAAGCAGATGCTTTAGTTCCCTGAAGTATCAGGCTGTTCCAATAATGTTAAATATTAAAAGAAAGTATTTTAAAACTTAAATTTAAATTAATATCCATAGTAGAAGGAAGCCATTTATAAATCCCATACACTTTTGGGTACTTTCTGTCCTCTGTCACTTATGTATAAACAGAAGGACAGTGTTAGAGCTTCCTTGCCTTAAAAATTGCAGAACTTCTTGCATGCCTCCAGGTGAGCAGTGACTCTAATTGGAGTTCAGTTCAAAGGGAAATGGATATCTAACATGTAGTGAGCATTCATTATGTGCTAGAAGAACTACTAAATACCCTGAATTATTTCTTTTCATTCTTACAGCTCTTAGGATCTGAGCACTCTCAATCACCCTTCTGCAATTGAGAAAATGGATGCACAAGGAGACTGAATAACTTGTGTCAGAGTTTACCTAGGAGGCACCCTCAATTTGTGAGATTCTGAAATAAAAGAATGAAAGTGACTATTCCACTCAGTGTAAAGATGCTCTGTCTGCAGAGCACATACTGGTTAAGGTAGTGCAGAGGATTGGTTTATCTGGTTAAAAATAAAACTACCCACTATAAAGATTGAGTGCTCAGTAGTACAGCTATGGTATCCTACTGGATTTTTGACATAGAATGAACTGGTCTGCCAGATGAAAATAGGTTTATTGAGAATTTTCTTCTTAATCACATGGGAAATGGGTATCTCCTGAGGAGGAACCTGAAAGTAAAAAATTGATTCGATTTGATTCGAATCGATTCAATTCAATTCAACTCACCTCAGTTCAATTCAATTCAATTTTGGTACCTTAGAGGTTATGCTTGGGTTGGCATTTCCCTACTCCTCTTCCAGGAGTTGTCTGTACAAATATTGTTATCTTGGAGTCTTGAGGGTCTCCTTATTCAGTGTCTTATTATTCCTTACCACTTACTGGTTGGGAAATACAGACATAGGAATTCTAACTGCTGTGGTGTCTAGAATCTCTGAGCAGAAGGCCTGGGAGGCACTGTACAGTAGTTGAAGAGAGATGGCCAGGCCACAGAGCACTTAGTGTAAGAATGAGAAAATACCAACTGAGTGAATCAAAGAAGGGACACAGATAAGTGATGTGGCCTTAGCAATAGTAATGAAGTAGTGATCAGGCAATGAAGACTGTGCTAGTGACCTAAGGCATGGATCTCTGTCTAACCTCAGGACACCTCAGAACCCTGGAAGTTGCTTTCCCTATTGGGGTTAATGATTGTCACTTTCAACTTCAGCTAGCTGGAGCCAGGTTTTGAAAGATTCTATGACTGCTGTTCTTTGGCTTATGATGTTTCTGGAGTGAATCTGCCAGTCATTAGTTCCACATTCTTCCTGAAAACCCAACTCAAAACCCCTTTCTTGAGAGGTACCAGCTTATTCACCAGCTGGAGTTACCAGTGGAGAATGAGCTGAGTATACCTGGAGCTCCACAGGAAACCCATACTGCTTTTCTTTCTCTTAGGCTTGGTAAAGAGATGGAAAAGAAAAAAAGAGACCTTTATTGACTCTGAAGACATGGAAAGAATCTGAGGGAGGTGAGGGATTCTCTGACCTGAGACAACAGGAGGCTGAGAATTTATGCACTTTTGCCAGGGGTGGAGTTTGAAGGGCAGGTTTAGTGACACCTAAGGAGCTGATTGGGGTCTCTCTTGTGGCATGGGAAAAGTGAAAGGAAATTGTATCTAGGACTGGGTTGGGAGGAAGGGGGAGGTGTTCTCTGGGAAGGTAAGCTGATGTTTTAGGGCTTCAGCCATGTTAAATGACCACCAAGATAATCGAGTGAACTAGGGCCAGAACCTATCACTTTCCGTGACCCAGAGGTACATATTCCAAGAAGAAAATAGTTATATTTTTCTTCCCTTATAAAACAGAAACTCCATTTAATAACAACAGCAACAAAACAATAGCAATAACTGAACCATGTAAGCCTGTTTATTTCAATACAGAGAAGCCAAGTAGTTTAAAGTTGGTGTCACCTATTGGGACGAGGCCTTTGGTAGTTCAAGTGGCTCATAAAGTCCAGTGTATTGAGCCACTGTTTTGCTCCTGAGTTTGTGATTTCTAGTTTGAGTCTCAAAGGTAGGAGACACTGATTGTAAGCTTGGTTTGGTCATCACTAGGACACGTTACCACTGAGCTTCAGTGCTTTTTAGAATCTCAGTTCCCACATATGTCAAGGGTATGAACAGTACAGAGTTGCTTAATCTAATGGAATTATTTTAAGAACAAAATTAATTCATAGATATGAAAAAGAAAGACCTTAGTAGCTAATGCACTAGGTAAGCCCAGGGCATTAGTTCATGCTACTATGACATGCCAATCCAATGTGCATTGCAGAGGAGATACAACAATGCAGATGGATGGCCAGTGTCCTATGTTCACACGTGATCAAGGAAGCCAACTCTGTGAAAATGACCTTTGCTAAGCACAGCCAGGGTGGCTGAAGAGGTCCTACGGAGATGAGCATAGCTTATATTTGATCCATGGAGAATATTAATATTGTAGAAACCCAGAACTCTCACAATTTTTCCTACAGTGCTATCTAAAGTTTGATCTGTGAAACAGATTTCAGAGGAAGAAAAATGGGTCAAATAAACTTGAGCTATACAAAGTCAAATAGAATTTTCACTTACAGCCTTTAGAATGTTAACGTATCTCTTCAAAAGGGAGAGTGGAAATCTTTAATCTTCTCATGGGCAGTAATCTGGCCAGAGCTGAAACTCAGCCTACTGTATTAGAAAGTATATGTTCATGATCTACATAGAGCTTTTCAAAGGGGAACCAAAGGATAAAGACCTGAATGATGCTTGTCCATCCTCATGAGAGCAAAGGAGATTTTGATTTGGGCAGTCAGAGGAACTGCGGTCCTAGGAGAATTGGACTTGTTGTAAGGCAAAAGATTAATCTAGTGCATGTAGGTCTGTGAGATACCTCTCTCCAGATAACTGCTGTCATTGCCCCAATGCTGGGTTTGACCTCACCCTTCTGAATATCTGTTCAATTTCCAGGCCCTATGGAAATGGGGAGCAGTCAAAATGGTGAGCGTCATCATCCAAGAAGAGAATTATTATTAATTGAAATGTTTATAGAAATATTTCTTTTTATTACAAAATTGACACATATCCACTTATGCTTTAGCATGGAAGCAACACAGAGTAGTAAGTGGACACTCCTTGTGCACCTGTCACATACCATTTAATGAACATAGTATAGATTCAGTGTATTTGAAAAAACCAAAATGACTAGAAGCCAATTCCTAGTGTCCTTAAGTATTTAATGAGTTCTCTAGGATTGGGCATTAAGTAGTTTCAGTTTTCTATCATTGCAATGGGTGCAGAAGTAAATTTGGACATTTATTTTTATGCAAGTATATTCTGTGAAACAGATATTAGATACATCGAAGTGGAATTACCATGACAATGTGTAAGTACATTTACAGTTTGGCTATTTACTGCCAAATTAGTCCCCCAAAAGACAGTACCAATTTATACTTCCACCAGAAGATGAGTTACTTCTGAGGTTGATCAGTCGCACAAGTTGCTTGGGACAGACTACATGAAGCAATGACAAAGTTGTTGGTTGCACTGAGGTCTCAGGAATTTAGCCACGAAAAAGTTGGACCCACCTATGGTCCCGTCCAAATGCTCAGAAGGTCATCCTCAACAACTTTGAGTCTCTCTTACATTGCAAACTCAAGCACAGTATGGATCCTGAGATGTGTTACACTGCGCATCTATTTCCTGTGAAAATCATAACCAATTATGATTGGAAGGAGGGCTAATGGGATCTCAAAATAGCCCCTTTCTTTTACGTCCAAGTTCTGAATGAGATGAGAGGGTAAGATAGAGATAAAGAATCACCTTTGCTATCAGGGAAGTCGGTACTGAAGGATGGGGACTACTTTTTGCTACGCAAGAGGTCTCCCTTTTCTTAATTCAGGCACATCCTGTTTGGGTAGCCTTGGACCACTACTTATTTCCTTAAAGATCAAGAAGAAAAGTGACTGAGGGCTTCAATGGTGGTTTAGGAAGTCAGGAGCCTGAACTCTGTAGGCTGGTGCTCTCTCTCCAGATGGAAGGCACTTGGGAAGCAGTGGTTAAATGAGAACTCACCAACTGGATTATGTTTGTCTTCCCATCTTCAGGAAGGGTAAATGATGATATGGAAGAAAACTAGGAAGGTCTGACTGTGCTCCCTCTAAAGGAGAAAATGCCAGAAATAGGAGAAATTCTTACCATGTCTACTGCACCTCCTCTGCCAAAGACGTGTCTCTAGGATGCTTGGCAGGAAAGAGTCCTGTGCTCAGTCACTAGTGTGCACCACAGGTGTGAGGAGGAAATTATGATGTTTGTTATACATGCTCAATTTGCAACAATTATGCAATGAGTAATATGTGATTAATACAAAAGTTAAGTGAACTTGTGTCTCCTAAATTATAAAAGGGTCTCATTACAGACCGAGTACACTTACAGACCTTTTGTCCCTATTTTCTCACATGCTCATGGTTTCTGTTCTACAGCAGGATGGAGATAGTCTGCTCCCAAATATTCCTAAAAGTGGAGGTCTTTATACCCTTTGGTGTGGTTCCCAGAGAGAGCTGGTAAATTTGCTGCAGTGGGTCATAGTTAGGGACTCATGTGTCACACCTCTCCTGCTTTACACAGGAGTGAGAGAGGCAGAAGAGAAGAAGACAATGAGGAAGAGGAAGAAGAAAAGAAGAGGAAGAAGAAGAAAACCAACTTTTTCTATCAAACCAAGAATAAAATTAGTAGTGAAAAAATTAGATTTTTCAAGCCTGTAAGAATTTATTACAAACACTGAACACTTAAGTAAAATGAAGCTGTTGTTGTGTTTCTAAATGCTTGGCATTTTTCAATTTGTGCTCTTATTAGTGTTTTACCTTAAAAAAGTCTGTTTTTATATTTCATATTTTGTATGTCAATCATCTCCATTTCAGTACAGAGGAGAAAAGATTTTGTTTTTATTTAGTTGAGCAACATTGGTGCTCATGGGATGAGCTGGATAGGTCAGCATCCTGTTGGGCTGAATTGAAACAGTATGTATGTATGCATGCATGCATGTATGTATGTATGCATGCATGCATGTATGTATGTATGTATGTATGTATGTATGTATGTATTTGGTACAGGGTCTTGCTATGCAGCTCAAACTTGTAGTGATCCTCCTGTCTCAGCCTCCCCAGCAGTGGAGTTACAGGCATGTGCCAACACACAGGGTGTTGGTGGCTGACACAGGATGCCTAATTTCCGGGGCTAGCTCAGCATGTGCTACTTGGAAGGCAGCTATGCTCACCACTACACCACCAATGCCTCTAACATGTGCTTCTTGGGATTGAACCTGGTCTTTGTGCTTGCCAATCAGGCGCTTAGACTGCTGAGCTATCTACCCAGGCCCTAGGCTAAGTTTAAAATGCATGATCTGATTACTAGACAAATAACTAATATTGGGTTGAGCACTGTAGAGTAATAGGCTCAGGACTGAGTGATTATTTAAATTATTTATGTAATTAATTAAGTAATTAATTAATTAATTAATTTTTGAGATGGTGTCTGCCTATGTGGTTCAGGTTGGCCTGCAGCTCACTCTGTAATCCTGGCTGGCCTTAAACTTGTGGCAACCCTCCTGCCTCAGCCTCCTGAGTACTGGAACTGTGTCACTACACCTGGCAGGACTAGTGTTTTGAGAAAAAAACAAAGAGAAGACAACATAAATAAGAAGAGACCTTTTCTTTAGTTGACATCTTTCTTGTTGACACTTCTGCATTTCCGATCCTCTCCCACAGGTAGCCAACAGTGTGCAGGCTCCCTGGGGGGACATAGTGACCTGCAGGTGAGGCAGGCCCTCCCATGAAGTAACCAAACATCTTCTCAGCCAGGCTCGCTTTTGCCGAACTTCAGCCACTGGCATATTTTCCTTCTGATTTTTGGCTAATCAGTTTGCCTCTTGCACTGTTCCCCATCCACCGCATGCTACTTATTTATCTTATTCACTTGTAAAATTATTTATGAATAAAACAAATTAGGATCTACTTGCAATACATATAATGTCATCATAAAAGGAAGTGTAGAGGTAGCCAAATGTTACTAAGAAGCTTTCAAAATGATAAAAAATTCAGTAGTGAAAAGCTGTTAATGAACGATAAGCCTGATAAAGCAACACATTTCTATAGCCACAATAAATTCCTCACTGAGAAGAGCAGACCTACTTACTGACATGCCCTAACAGTGGGACCTTTAATTTATTAGTGCTCAGTCTCACCTAAAGTCATGTTACAGTCCACAGCTTGGAGAACAGGCTTCGAGGAGGTGGTGAGCTACGCAGGGAGACTTTGGGATGTGGAGTTTCATTTCTAGTTCCAGCTGTTCCTGAGCCCTTATGGTAAAAGCAGGTTGGTATTATGTACTTCACAGGGGGTGTTCTGAGGCCAAAATATAATTGCATTAGAAAGCATTTAGGGTATATTTAGCTGCTTCAGTTTTATTCTTTTCCATCAATATGGTATTTGTAGAATATCTCTATTTTTGGAGTATTTTTGTCCTGGATGGAAAAACAACAAAACATAGAATTGCAGAGTTTGAGAAGTAGAAGGCATTGCTTTGAAAAAATAAACAACATTTATGAGCTGTATTTATTTTCCATTCAACATAAAAATAGCTTTATTGAGTCCACTGGGAAAAACTACCGTCCTACAACTTATATTCTTTAGTTCATTGACTAGAGGAATACTAATAATGAGATCCTACAGTTTACAGGCATTCGATGGCAGTATCTGTGTATTTGAAGGGGCAGTAACAGAGGGAGCATTTTAATCCTTAAGCCTTAAATTCCAAGCAAGGGCTATTTGGGACCTATGGGTTTCTGTAACTCTTCATTTGACATCTCATTCTCTTTTTTTTTGCTTATGAGGATACAGAGTCATAGCATCAAGTGTCCCAATGGCATTAAAAATCAATCAATCAATCAAACATGTCCAGTGATAATACAGTTTTATCTTGTAAAGAGCTTTATTGCATGTCTGGCAGTGACCCAATACCAACTGATACTATTTTGTACAATTTTATTTGTTTTTTAATTTTTATTTTTTTGGTAGAACCAGGGATTGAACTAAGGCCCTTGCACTTGCCAGGCAAACACTTATTTTACTGAGCTATCTCCCCTGCCCTTCATACAATTTTAGACAGCAGGATGCTCAGTTTATAGGCAAATTCAGAGCTCAACTATCTCATGGGTATTTAAATATAGCTATAATTAGGAGCAGTGTGGGTCTGGGCACACTGGCAAAATCAGAGGGATAAAGCTGTCTGGAGAGGAGGCAGCTTCAGAGCATTCTTATGGTAGACTCTAGAGTCAGTGTTGCCAGCCAGGACTTCTAAGGAGAAGGTAGAAATCTGAGGGGTTTTGGATCCTCTGTGGTTTAGGACATGGTTTTCCTATGAAGCTCACATATGTAGCCCCGCAGTACTGAGAGGAAGTGGAACCTTTAAGAAGTGGGAGACCCTGGGTCATGGAGGTCAGCCCTCAGAAGAAAGCAGACCTCTCCTGGGCTTCCTGTTTGCTGCTGCGGTCTTTCTCCCACAGGCATTCCTGCTACTGCCCAACCTCCACAGGGCTCCACAGCTAAGGTGGCCCTTGCCAGAGCCCTGATGTGCTTTTAGATGTTTGACTTCGAAACAAAACTCTTCTCTATAATATTAGCCTCTCCAAGTATTGTGTTGCAGTAACAAAAAACACACTAACTCAGGATTTCCTTGATGCAAATTTATGTCTTAGCTATTAAACACTCCTCTGACTCCCCTTCCCTTTGTTCGCAGTCTGCCTTTTCCATCCCTCTGGGCAGCTAGGGAAGATGTGCCTACAGTTTGTGGCCATGCTGTCACCATATTGGTGCCTCTGGCTAGGTGTCTGCTCTTCACTGGAACATGGAACCTCTGAAGAGAGAAATGATGCAACTTAGGTCATACGAGAAGCTTCTTTCCTAAAACTTCTCATGGAAAGCTGGCAGATAATTCATTTTTACAAGAGTATGATGAACTAAAATCGAAATACTGACTATTTAAACAGCAATCATTTTAGATAGGTGTCCTTGTTTAACTATCTGTAATCTGTATTGTCCAAACTGGTGAACAAAAAAAGCTAAGAAAGTGGGTCATTGCAACAATAAGTTGGTAGGGAAACCCTTGAAAATTAAGTACAAGTATTCCTTGGTGCAAGGTATTTTTAGAGATGTGCTCCTAGTCTAAAATCTTGGACCAGCAATTAATGTAATATGTAAGGATGTCAGTGATTTACCCATCTGCCCAGACAGAAAGTTGAATGAGAGAATGAGTATTATTTGCAAGTCCATAGGAAAAAAATGTGCATATATAACAGCAATCTTTGAGGCTAAATGAAAGAGTGGACAGTTTGTTTGTTCATTCTTACACACCAGCAGTGATGATGACCTTCCTTAGCAAGAACTACTCATGATTCAGGCCCTGGGATTGAGAATGAGAAAGAGAAGCAGCCTTTGCCCTGGTACGACTTACATCTTACTGAGTTCAATGAGCTGCTTAGGTGATTCTCCACGAGCCAAGTGCAGTGATGGATCAGCTCCTTCATCTTTTTGTCACTCCCAAAAGAACATGAACATGGATGGTGTCGCTTGGAAGAGAAGCCAGCTCTCTTGCTCCTCAGGTAGCATCCTGCTGTCTAGCTTGGAGCATGGCATAGACTTTTGTATCTTGAATCAAATCTCAGAATTTACCAGAAGGCAAAAGGTGTCATGAATAGGGCAGTATGGAGGGAATGGTGTCAATGTACCAAATTTGTTATCCGTGGTTCCCTTAAAAAATAACCTGGAACCCAGCACAGATAAGGCAGAGGCTACTGCGAGCCAATGGTTTCTGTGAAGGGTTCATCTTCAGCCCTGTTGGTTCTGGCAGATTTCTAAGGTTTACATTTCTAAGGTTTATATTTTCATACTTAAATTGTCCTTGAACAACTTCTCCATTACCCAGAACACTGTTTCCCCTCCTGGCTCCTTGTCAAGGGCTCCCATCTGTTGACTCCTGCCCAGATATTTTTAAATAACAAAGTAATGGTTGACATTGCAAGAAAAATCTATTTCTTAATTGTGGCTTACCTTCTTAAATGTCTTTCTTTTGGGAAAAAATGAGCTGTGGAAATATTGCACATTTTTGGCGTTTGATCTGGCTATGCAGTCTGTGAAGACTGCATTGTCATGAAACAACTGCACTGCCATTTCCAAATAGCTCTCTTTTCCTCCTTGGGAAAGATGAATAAAGACAAGTACTGCTGGTGCTTGGTCCTCCTCCATGCAGGGATGCTGGATGGAGCAAAGCGAGTCAGTGGAAAGATTAGTGGATCACAGACTGAACGTTCCCACGCTCTCCTCCTGCTTGCTGGATGACCCTGTGGTCTTGGGTGTGCTGCTTTTTAAACTTATCAATTCCCTGACAATGAATGAAACCTGGAAGTCATCATGCGTGTTGAATTCCCCGAGGCATCTACAGATGATGGTACCCAGCTAGACTGAATGGACTTACAATAGAGCTCTGGGCAAGAGCATCTCCTGCCTTCAGGACCACACCCCTGATGGCATGAAGAGAGGCCCTTTTAGCGTATCCTATTGCAGCAAAGTCCCTTCTCACCTGAAGGAACTAGATAAAAGAATATCTTAATTAAGAGACAAAGTAGAAAAATGGGTAAAAAGTAAGGCTTTAGAATCATATAATTCTTGGCATTCCTACACTATCATTTCTGCACTAGCTTTGGGATACTGGACAAATTACTTAGAATCTCTGGGCCTGTCTTTTCTGGGAGTAAAAAGAGAATAATTGCCTCCCTAATACATTGCAGTGTAGTCATAAGGATAAATGAGATGTGTGTGAACAAGCTTAAAACAGTGCCCTGACATTAGTGAGAGCTCAGTGAAAGGCAATTTTTATTCATGGGTATAAAGTTAAATTATAGAATATTTTAAGCAAATGAATTTTTAATTAAGAAAACCCAGTTAACAAAATCTTCATGAATAGGCCCTTATGGGACTTGCATAACAAAGAGGTAAGACTTCTACAGAATTACTCTATTATCACTTATTTATGAGAAAAGGTTGCTTTGAAAATCTTTTAAAAGTTCTGAGTAAAATTATTGGAAGATGTACTCAAGAGTAGGGTCAATACTCCCCTGGAAGCCCGGCTTATCCATCAAGTCTTGATTTTCTAATTGCCGCAGAGGCAGATTTTGTTTTAGCTTCCTCTCAGGAGTGATAAATTGGGCAGGATTTATCTGGATTCCAGAGGCTTTACTGTTGTTTAGGCCTTAAGAGATAGGAAATATTTAATATTTTAAATCAGAACTAATGTAGTCTTTATATATCCAATGAGTGTGAGTTAGGCTATCCCATGTGCATGACTGGATGCTGAGGCTAGGTCTCAGTACTGGTGTTTAGTAAGGTAAAGGTCCTCATGATGACAGATCTACCCCTACACCTGTCCATAGTGGAAGTGATATTATTTGTGCCTCACAGCCACCCCTGCATGGCAGACCAAAACGATGTCTATAGTTGAGAAAATTTAGGTTTTTCACTTACCTCATGGCACTTATACCAAAGATTTCCAAACTTTTGTGTGGCTGGTGTATGGCAGAGCTCTTTCTGGCCCTGGAATGTTCTTTAAGAGAACAAATGAACTAGGTCACAGCCTACTGTCTTCACCCTCTTTTTCTGTAATGATACTCACTGATCCCAAGTCCAGGGAGGACAGGATTGTGGCCTTCAGGACAGTAGCAATGGCCACAGTGACCAGTGGTCATGATCTTTGGTTTTAGATTTCCCAATGGAACTTCAAATCTAGAGCTGTAGGAGCAAACCTGCTCAGTGATGACTAATGACACTGCCCTGATGAGCAAATGTCAGCTCCTTGGTGCCCAGATGTGGCTGCAGCTGGGGTGCTTCCTGCCCACGGTTGCTGGGAGATTTATCTACTGTCTGTGTAGTGTGTTGGGTGAGTGGGAGAGTCCGCAAAGGAGGAAAAAGCCTGGTGTTGGTGATGTGGCACACACAGAGGAGGCAAGGGGAAGCTGACATTTCCAAGCTGAGGAAATGTCGGAGCTTAATAAACAAGGGGCCAATTTTTGCAGTCCTCCATTTTTCAGTCTCCATGATAGATTGGAATCATTTAGCTGAGATGACATTGCATATCCTTGCCTTTCTTACTGACTTAAGCACAGGCATTCATTAACAGAGATCTGCATAGTTGGAGCAACACATAGAAATTATTGTCAATTGTTGTTGGCTCAGGATACACATGCTTTAAAAAAATTGACACAACAAGTTCATTGGTGTCTCATTTATAGCAGCTGGATAAATTTTTAAAAGTCTGCTAATGGTAGCTATCTTCAGTAGTAGTGTACATATTTCTCATAGAAGAGTTTGGGGACTTGGGTGATGTGCCAGAGGTCCTGCAACTGGAGCAATGCCGTCTCACCCTTCCCGGGTACGCTTCCCATAACATGTTGCTCACCTCATCACTCTTCATGCTTCACAGGACTTAGCGCATGTCTATCTCGTGCTATTCTTTTTTAGTAAAGAAATTGGGACCCAGTGGAGTTTCTGTCAGACACCTATGTGGAAACATGATCTCTTCCCCCAAAGAGAATTGGGTTATTCCTTATTAGAGGTGTTCTCCTGGGAGTATATGACCTATACCTACAGAAGCTTAGAGATGTACAAGACACACCTAGGAGCAACACAAAGGTATGCAAAATAGAGAAGAATGAGATAGCTCTAGCATAGAACAAGGTCTAACAAGGCACAATAAGACATTCTAAAAACTAGACCTTTAATGCCATACAGTTTTCTTTCCTTCTCATACAGAGACCAATACAGGCATTTCTTATTTATAATGGTGGTAGGTTGCCACATGCATTTGCGCAGGTATCCACATCAAGAGAGGCACTTTTGTCCTCAGGGCACCTCCTACCACCCCATCCTGGAGATCAATATACAGCAGGCAAAGGAAAGGAGCAGGCAGGAGCACACAGAAGGTGCTCTAAGGCTAGACGTGGCACACAGCACCTTTTCCATTTGTCAGTGCTAGAAATCAGTCACAGCTATAGCCAATGCAGAGGACTAGGAAGAGTATCTGTGTTCAGAAGAAGAGGAAACAGGTTTGGAGTCCAGCCAGTAATCTTTGCCACAGGACCCAATGACAAGATGGGCCTTACGAAGAAGTGACAACCTCTTCCTGTTGAACAAATTGCCATATGCATGCTCTGTAGTTAGAGGTTCCTGAAGAACGTGATTTTGTTTTCTTTGTTTTTTGGCAGAACTGGGGATTGAACTCAGGCCCTTTTGCTTGGCGGGGCAGCACTTATTCCACTGAGCTTATTCCATCTCCCTGGTCCCTGAAGAACATGATTTTAACCAATAGCTTTGACAAAGAAGGGTGAATAAGTATAGGAAAATATTCAAATTATGTTCAGCCTTTAACATCAGGAACATGAATTTTTCCAGGTTGGCTTCTTCATTTTCTCATCTGGCTTATACTCCTCAGTTTTTGACGGTCCTACCTCCTAATTTCTTCTCTCTGGTAACATTTGACCAACATACAAAGTACAGTGAAATGCTGTTAAAGCCTAATTTGCATGCTAGATGTCTACATAAGATTTCATTAACAAAATATTTAAAATCTGGAATCTGTGGAAGAGGATAATCTCTAAAACCCCTTTGAAGATCCATCAGCCCTTCAGGTCTGCAAGCTTGACAACATGACCTGGATTTGTAACATAATTGGCAACATTTCACTTTACTTGCTACCATCACTAAGATTTTGACTAAAAAGAAGATTGAAAAAAATGTGGCTAAGTGTAGAAGAGGGAAAGCTCAACTAAATTTATTGGAATCTTCTAGAAACACACTAGAGAACCAAGTGGCCAGCTTTAAATTATTGTTTCCTATAGTGAATTAGGAAATGGATTCCCTTTAGAGGGTCATATCTGTCTCTTGTAAATGACTCTAATTAATTTGGTCACATGGGTACAAGACAGAATCTAAAAGCTGCCTTTGAACTGACTGAATTCAACTGTTGTCTGACTGAACCTCTAATTTTCAATCTATTACTTGTATAAGTATATGCTTTTTGCTGTCTCTGAATTTGCATAAACTCTAGTGATCTTTTGTCATTTTCTCCTTCATTTTTTGGTTGATAATAGTGTTTGTGTTTAAATCACACCTGCTTTTCGCTTATTCCATGCACGTAGACTTCTGTTGTGTTTGTGGACACAAGTGCTCTTACCTCACTCTGCAATCAGTGGTGGAGGCAGGGTAGAGGCAGGGAATATTTGATGCAATATTTCCTATATAAACAATTTCACTGTAAAAGAAACAGTGTGGCATTAATTTTGATGTATGATCAGTTTAGAAACTGGCAAACACATTTGAATATACATCCTGTACATGACAACAGCAATGTGAAATTGGATACACAAAAGGATTTTTCCCCTAGTGATTTCCTCAGCTTTCCCCCAACCAGATAATATCAGCTTTATTTCCAAGCTTTTAAGTGAAAATGCCTGCTTTGATTGCTTTCCCAAATTGATAAAAATATATGTAGTCAACTAGAGTATCTTTAATGGTCAAGTCATTCCCTGGCACACACTCTATCTTAGTCTGAGTACAAATAAAAGCAGCTTACATTGAAGAGGGTTTAAAATATTTCAATGTACCTCTGAAGTAAAAAGGGAAGCTTCAGTAGTATATACACAACCCAGGGACTCTGACAACACAACATTTGCTCTGTGTGAGGAGAAAGCACCCAGATCACAAGGGCCACAGGTCTCTGCCGTGCAGAGTGAGCCTGTGGCCTGTGGCCTCTGGCTAGTCCAAGCTGCCCAGGGCTGGTGGAGTGCTGAGGTGGGAGCCTGGAGGGAGGGGTGTGTGGACTGCTCACAGTACCACCATAGGATTGAATGATATAGCCAGTGAATGTGGTTTTAATTTGCTACTCACAATTCTATTAGCAAAAAGTGACTTTCCACAAAGCTACAAATATTATCCATATTCCTACCACCTTAATGCCAATACTATTTATTGAAAATTTGCTAAATACCAAAGGCAGTTGAGCCTCCCTGTATGTAATTATCCCATTTTCTGAAAATGCAATCTGAGGCTTAGAGAAGTGATATAAGTTAGCTAAGACAATGTGGCTTGGAGGTAGTCTAGCTGGGGTTAAAGTCCAGTTCAGTGGACTTAAGATTTGATGTTCTTAACTTCTCCTGCAGTCAGTCTGCTGGCCCCAACACACAACAAAATTTATGATGCCATGCTTTAATGGATCTGTACATAAATAGGTGTAATTTTCTTACTTAAAATTCAAGTCACTATACACATATATATGGAGGGAGATATAGTATTGCAATATTAGAATATTTTCAAATTATCTCAAAGATCTTTTGACATTAATTTTATACATTTATCACAATGACTTCTGATGGCTGGGTAGTTCATATTAAAATATGTTTACTGCATGATTTCAAATTATGTGGTAGATACTGTACTTTTAAAATAAACTTTTTACATATTTTCCCCCATCAAAGAAAAAAAATGCAAAAAGTATCTATTTTGTAAATGTGGAAGTTGAAAATTATAAGACTTAAGAAACTTATCAAAAATTGGACAGTCAATAACAAGGCAGAAATACGAAGATAGGCTTTTATGCTGTATTTCCAAGATTCTTTGCATTACCCTGAAACTTCTTTCAGAACAGAGAACTTAGTAGCATCAGTGCCTACCTGGCAAGCACAAGGTCCTGCATTTGATCCCCTGGTGCAAAGATAAATAAATAAAAATAAATAACATTAAAAAAAACCAAGTAAGCCAAAATGTCTCCATACTTGAGTTATGGCCTTTCATGGGTGCTATTAGCTCAAATTTGTATTCTCTCAAAATTCACAAGTTGAAATCCTGTCCTCTAAGGTGATGGGCACAGGAAATGAGGCCTTCCAGGAGCAGATTAGGGCCATTCTAATTAAGCCCGAGAGAGGCCAACATGCAGGGAAGAGGCAGCATCTGTGGACCGGAAAGCAGCCTTCATGAGAAGACCTACTGGCAACTCCGTCTTGGACTTCAAAGCCACCAGAGTGTGAGGAACACATTTATGTTGTTTAGAAGCTACATAACCCACAATGTTGTGTTATATTGGCCCACATAGACTGAGAGGACAGACAGTCCATGACCACATGAACAGCAGCGAATGTAGTAGCCAACATGGACAGTTCTTGCTATGCAAGCTGATTCACTTCTAGTGATACAGTGTATTTGGCTGTGTGCTCCAGGGACCCTTGTGAATGAATGCACCACTGATCAGTGTGATTTGAGGCAGAGCTATCTAGACCTTATAATTGGAGCTGGTGATGTGCTTAGTTACAGAATGCTTGTCTAGTTTCTCAGGGCCCCAGCTTGGGTCTCTAGCGTGCACACACACACACACACACACACACACACACACACACACACACACACACACACACATACACACACACAGAGAGAGAGAGAGAGAGAAAAACCATCTAGACTTAGCAACTTGCTAGCAAATACTGTGGATTGGCAGAGTGGATATGTGGGTCTTAGGCTTCCTGTAGGATTGCTCTGGGAACTTCAGATTCCTACCAATACCAGAACCACATGGAAATCTCTCTCTTACAAATGCTTGGTGTGTCCTACTACTTGTTCTTCTTCCCTTCCCTCTATTCTGTATCTTAAGGCAGAGCTTCCAGCAATGTATTGTGAGGATGATGCTGAATTTTACAACGACTTCCACATATAATTCTTCAACAAGTACATACTTACTTTAATGTATTTCAGAGAAAATATACAGCTGGCACATTCAACAGTGACTTTAACCTGTGTGTTAGTGCTCAGGATGAAACTAAATTAAAATGAAAAGATAAATCCTATAAAGAAAAATAGTGAGTAAACAGCAATAAGGCTGCGATCAGGGTACAAAGAAGCCTCGAAGGCAGCTTGTACAAGATGCTCCTCTTTGCCTGTCATTCTACAGTCAGCTGCAGCTCTTACTCCAGACCTTGCCCTCCTGGTCTTTCTGGTTGGAAACCCCCTCACTTGCCCTTTGAATCCACCATGACTCTCCCCCAGTCCTTGGTCCCATGCCCAGCACATAGTAGGGAGTTAATCTAGGATCCTCAACTTCCCTGCTTAAACAAAGCAAAGAGGCCCAGCTGTTTCCTGCCTGGGCTCTGCTGTTCTGCAGCAAGACCAGAGCTCTGGGGCTCCCAAAGTCTGATCCTGAGCTCAGAGAAGGAAACAAGGGACAGAAATAGAACAAGAAATCTTGAACACAGATAAAAGGCTTTTTGATATCTGCATGAAATATGCTTCTTAAAAAGGAACTATTTTTATAGTATTATCTATAAGAGATTATAGGCAAAAATTAATTTTCTAAGTCTTTATAGTTAAAACAGTCTGTGCACAGAGGAATTTAAATTCCTCTCTTAATAAAAAACCATGCATTGTCCTGCAGGCAAAGGGCTTGGTTCCTTTGTGTGATTATTTGGTGATTTCTGAGGCCAAGAGAAATTTGTAAAATGCTATAAAGATGGCTGTGCTTACTTCGCTGCATTCCAAGTTCCATCTATGCTTCCTCATAAAGGATTATTTGGGGGTAGGGTTAGGGCAGAAATATTACAATATAGCAATTCAATAAAGTGTTGTAAAGCTATAAAATATGGCAAGAAGAGGCGCTATAGCTTTCCAGGGGAGGAGGGGTGAGGCGGGTTCACCACCTGCACTGGACGGAGAGGAGGTCCTTAACTGAGCATCTGACAGACTGCACTGGAAGCATTTGAAGCGTTAATTTATTAAATAATTCTTTAGGTTTAAGGCTTACGACAAAACATATTTGTGGTCAGGAGAGTTAGGAGACAGGAAACTGAACCCATTTTTATGCTTGGAATGAAACCAAACATTTGTCCAACCATAAACCTTATGTGTTTATCTGCAAAGGAGTAGGGAGAAAGCGAGGGTAGCGGCATTTGATTTCTATTTAAAGTACCTCTCTTCACCGGGAGTGCTGGTCCTGGCAGGGTGTCTTCATGCAGCCAAGAGGACCCTGCCGCCTCTCTGCTGCCTCCTAGCCCTACCTGCCTTGGTTTTCAGCACCCACCCTCCGTGTCCATGTGCTCAGTTTCCCTGCTTTGGTAAAAATTCACAGGGAAGTGGGAAATGGTTTAATGATCAAAGGTGAACTTGATCTCTGTCAAAAGAATCCTTCCCACCCTGGAAATCTGAGCCAGTTGAAAATAGTTTAGATGTGAGAGGGAGACTACCCTACTGTCCACACAGGCCAGCTTGAAAGCAGAGAGGGGCAGAGCACCAAATAGGGCTCTTCTTGAACAGGATTGCCCAGGAGCGGTGCGTGCGAATGCAAGCTGCCATCTTGAAGCTTCTTTCAGGGGGGCTGCATTCTGGTCTGGTTTCTATGAAGAGTCTGATGAGAGCAACCTCTAGGGCAGGGACAAAAATGTGGATTTCTCCTAGGACCAGTTGGTTCAGATGTTTTTATTTGATGGATAAAGGAAGTAAGGCCCTGGGAGGAAGCACATCTTGTGGAGGTGGGTCTCTCTTGGGGAGTAGAACTCTGGGTTCTCGATTGAGAGTACTATTGAGTAAGTGATTTGCCTTCTTTAAACCTCAGTGAGCCCTTCCTTGAAATGGGCTTAGTGGTAGGCTGCACTTTCATGTTTGTAAATGTCTACATCTTGCTTTCAGCTATAGGTTGTTCTCTGTTACACCACAAACTTTGGTTTCTTTTTACAAGGCTTGGAGCAGGAATATTGATAGGTTTAATCTAATCTGCTCATTCCTCCTTGGAATTCTAGTACGTGCAGGGCCAGAGGTAGTCTAGATCTGGAGCTTAAATTAGCTGAGTACCTATTGTGTAGCAGGCACTTCACAAGGCACCATCTTACTTAGCTTTTGCAAAAAAAATTCAAGATGTAGAGATTATTCTTCTCGTACTAAACTAGGGAACCTGAGTGATACCACAGGTGGCCCAGGCTGAGTCTGAACACATTCCAGACTACATTGTCCTTATCTCCAACATCTAGGCCTCCACCCTGTACTGTGTTTCCCTCTGGAGGAAGAGAGGAGGTGCTGGACATGGTTGGAGATGAGCTCAAGAGGGAGGCTGGAGCTGTGGCCCTGGGACTCCTGGCCATAGGAAGGGTCGCAAGGTTCCTTCCGCTGTGGGCCGAGAAGGTACAATGAGAGTTATGCCTCGTGGGCAGAGGCGAAATATGATGCAAACTGGGATGGAGAAAGAAGGTTTGTGCTAATATTGTCTGGACAATTAAATGCATATATCTTGTCCTCTGAGTAAAGGTAATAATGTGCAATATATTAAACATTGGAATTTTCCTATTAGCTTGTTCTGAAATTTTGTTATTTTCTCTTTAAAATTTAAAAACAGACAGAGGGCTTGCCAAATATCTCAGTGGATTAAAGTGCCTGCTTAGGCAGATGCAAGGGCCAGGAGTCTGATCCCTGGGCCTGCAGTGCCAGCCTCGCCCCTGGGGCCTGCTGAGATGGTGATTGAGATTGAGCATGGTGGCACATACCTGTAATCCCAGCACTTGGGAGGCTGTAAATGAGAGGATCAGTATAAGTCCAATCTATGTAGTGAGACCCTGTAGATCCTGTCCTAAAAATACAAAAATACAAAAATAAATAAAAAAATACAACAGTGCTGGGCTGAACTGAGTCCAAAACTGAGTGCTTTTAGTAATTTCACTCTGTCATCTTCAAACATCTCAAGGTAGAGGCTGAGGTGGGTGGGAGGGAGACAGGCCAGTCCTCAGGAGACCCGAGTCATGAATTTGATCCTTTGCTGGGGGAAAACTCCCCTCAGCGATTTGTGAAATTTCTGTCCTTGTGTTGGAACACTGCAACCACCAGACAAGGGACTTCTTGGAGGACTTGGCAGGACGTGATGACGGTCAGCTCTGTTGCTCAGTGGCCACGCAGCCAGCAAGTCCTGCTCAGTTCTGGCTCTGCCTGTGCCTGGCCATGTGTGGGGCGTGATTGTTTGAATATTTCTAAGTCAGCTTCCTTTATGGCAACAAGGGAATCATCCCAACACTTCATGGGATTGTTTTTGAAGATCAAATGAGAAGATGTTTCTGACACAAGGAATGGGAGACTGATTCCAATCCCTGGCTGCCTACAATGTGTTCTAAAATGTTTTCAACTTTCAAAAATTATGCCACCCAAATTAACTCCCATTTGTCTAGGTATCTATCCATCAATCTGTCATCTATCCATCAGTCCGTCTTCCTTCCTCAAATTTAAAATGCATCATGTGCAGATTTTCTTTTGAATATCCAGAAAATCTGAGAAGACGTTGTTCCAAGAAGGTGATAACCAAATAAAAATAAACAGCCAGTCTGCCTTAACCAGGTAGGTGCATTCCAGTTCACTAAAGCACCTGACTCAGTGCTGCCTTCGTCCAATCCCCGAGGACCCTGTGGTGCTGAGCTTGGCCTACGGTAGAGCACAGAAATAACAGAGTCAGCATCTGAGCACAGTCAGCCCAATTTCGGGGCCAGTGGGATGAGCCAATCCATGCCCTGGCTTTGTCGCTCAAAGTCTAGCCCATAATTCAGCAGCTCCAGCACCCTTCCATGGCTGTGATATATGCAGAATGGCCATGCCCAGATGCTGTAATCCTGCTTGGCCTTTAACAAGCTCTCTGGGTGATTCATCCATACATTAATATTTGAGAAGCGCTTTCTATGGCTTGTGTTATTAACTGGATATTTGGATCCTCTGTGTTTTAGATAAGGCTGGTGTAGTGGGCAGAAGACAGGCCTGGGCTCTGAGAATGGAATTCAAGTATATTTGCTTTGCAACTTTGGTCAAGGCTACTTGGGCCTCATCAGCTTTCTCAATAAAATGGGAGGACTGAGCAATATTTATACTTTGCATTCCATGAAAACGCTTAATAGCAGTGTGGCTTTGGGGCAAGAGGTTCCGATTCTACTGGGAGTTCTGAGGTTGCAGACCCCAGCCAATGTGGTTCATGCCACCCTCAGGTCCCTCTGTGTCTCGTATGTCAGAGACACCAACAAATGAGCCATTAAGGCACTCATGACCAGCGGGTGCCCAGGTTGCTTCCAGCATAGGGGCCCTGTAATCCCCAAAACTCCTCAGGTGCACTAAATGGTCCCTAGTGTCCTGACCCAACCAGGGTCCCCACTGGCATCAGCAATTTGTCAGCACAAAACAGGGGTGCAAAGAAGAAAGGGGCACGCTGTGTTTCTAGCCTGGCCGCAGGGGGAGCCCCAGGGACATGGATGCTGTACAGGACTGATTTCTGTCAAAGAATATAGAGGTCTCCCAGACCCCTATTTATTAATATTTATTTTGGGTAGAATGACTTTTAAAAATTGCATTGCTTTTCAAAAATAAAATAAACCTCTAAGTTAGCCCTGAATCACCAATAGTGCTTAGTTCAATTGTTTTGCTCATGATAGGCAGGGATGCAAGTGACATTACAGACCAAGGATTGGGAAATCAAGTCCCAGCTTACTTGTGTGCAAATACAAGTGGGATTTAAAAATGTATCAAATAACTAGCTGTCGCACCTGATTAATATCACCTGATCTAAGGGAAGCAGCCATTCTATCTCCTAAAATGTCATTGAAATATCAAAAATAAAGAGTTCATGTAATTAAAGAAACATTATTTTGTTCACACAACCTGAGAGAATGTGATTAGGCAGCAGTTCTCAATGGTGATATGCCATCAAGTTGATGTCTGGGCACTGCCTGGAGCAGAGGCTGCTGGTTGTGTAAAATGTTGCTTCGTTATGTGCCATGTTAGGACAGATGCCGAGAAAGAGAAATGGAGGTATGGGCACGTGGTTCAGTCACTATGAAGTTTCAGGAGTCAAAAAAGAGTCTTTTTTTGTTTCAAAGCCCAGTTAGCCCTATTTTATCAAATCAGCCACCTGGGTTACATTTCTTGTCAGTGAAGCGACAGGCAATACAATGATGCTTGGATTCCAAATAAGACTGATTTAGTTATTCTATCACTAAACACATGCTAGATTTCCATTCAACAAAAACAAGAATAATTGATTTAGGTTTAGAAAGGCAAGCAATCATTTTTCATTAGTGTGCGGGGGAATGAAACACGCTGTCAGGTGCTAACACACCCACAGCACTGCCAGAGCTGGACTTGGAAACCCCAGTTAACAAGAATTTTCTGTGAAATAATTTTCTTAAAGTGGAGGCTTTGTAGGAAACTGAGTCTTCTAACACACATACCTACACACGTGCGCGTGTGCGCGCACGCACGAAATTGATTGTTGGCTAAGTTAACTTGTACGAATACAAGTAGTAATTAGTTTCAGGAAATACCATTTTTTTGGTAGTTTGTAGGATGCACAATTTAGCATTGAAAATAGAGTGGCAAAAGCACCGATGCTTCATAATCCAAGGCCTGGTTGAAGGTACAGCCAGGCTTCTCCAGGTGATAAACTTTTTTCTTTTTCTTTATTTTTTCAGGTGATAAACTTTTGGACAGAACATATTGGAGATTTTCCGATACTGGCCAATGAAGCAGCTGCTCTTCACATAGAAGTAAGATATTTTGTATAGAATATTTATTCAAGCCATTTGTCCACCCAACACCAAGGCAAATGGTTAGAAAGCAAAAATTCAATCAAATGAAAATTTTGTTGCACTAAGACTGTCTTGAAAGCCAGGCGTGGTGGCGCAGGCCTGTAATCCCAGCACTAGGGAGGCTGAGGCATGAGGATTGTTGTGAGTTCGAGACCAGCCTGAGCTACAAAGTGAGCTTAAGGCCAGCCTGAACTGCACAGTGAGACCCTGTCTCAAAAAGCCAAAAAAAAAAAAAAAAGACTGTCTTGAATTCAAGAGTGGCTCTACTATCTGCAAATTCCACTGACCACTGGATCAGTGATGGTGCACACGGATTGATATGTGGCCCTGTGGGTGGGAAGCAGAGCTAATCTGACCTGCCTTAAGCTCAGACTGTAGGTAATTTTGTAGTGTGTCTAACAAGATTAAAATTGGATATTGGAAGCCCAGCCCACTAGACAGGCAGAATCCAAGAAAGGGCATGAAAAAACACCAGAACTCTTCTTATTAAATTTTAACATCATCCTTTTTACTTGGAGGCTGTGTTGTGTGTGTGTGTGTGTGTGTGTGTGTGTGTGTGTGTGCACATGAACCCATGCACTTGCTATTATACATCTTTGAAAACAGTGGAAGTATGAAGTTTATGAACAAGTAACTAGAAGCTCCTGTAGCGCAATTGGTTAGCGCGCGGTACTTATATAGCAAGTAACGACACAGTAGTTGGGGATGCATACTCAAAATGTTTTCTAGTAACAGAGCCAGCAACTGAGAAAGCTCAGACACGTTATCCTTAGCCTGGCTTGGTTAGGACAGGAATGAGTTTCATTTACTTTTGTTTACCTGGTGTCTAGCTCGGCATATGGAGGTCATCTTTTACACAGTGCTATAAACTCTAAGGGAATAAGCTATTCTTTCATAAGGAGCACAGTTTTATCTCTCAAAACTCTGATGGATGGAAATTCCAGTATCAAGGAATTTGCACCCTTGGTGTGGGCCCAGTCATCCCCTCCAACCTGGCACCTGTCACTTCCTTCACTCAGAAAGGAGAAGCAGAAGCTTTGTGTGGCAGAAACTGCTGAAGGACATAAAAGAGCAAAACTCCTTCTGCCTAGACTTTCTGAATGGCAGTAACTGATTTTTGGTGGTGGAGCTATGATGACCTAAATTTCTTCCCAGAAGATCACGCTTTTTGACAGTGCTGCACTGAAGATTAAACTTTTAGCACATGAATTTTAAGCCACACATTTAGACCATGGCACAAGCCAAGTGGTAAACTCACTGGTATTTAGACAAAAATTGACTGTAATTGAAATTTAACTTAGAAATACATCAGATTTTTCTCTTCACTAGGAATCAACCCCAAGGCTTCACACATGCTAGGAAAGGGCTCTATCACTGACCTATAGCACTAGTACAATTGTGTTCTTCTGAAGAAATCTGCCTATATGTTTCTCTGCCAAGCAAGCTATAGGAGGTTTCATTCCACCCATGATAATATATTTTGCAAATTGGTTTTGTCAACACTTCTGGCCATATTGTTTTAGACAATAAAAATCAACTGAATATATAGTGTGACACCTGTTGCTTTGTTGATGACAAAGCAAATGCCTATAGTTTAGTCACTTACTGGAGCCAAACAACTACTGCCTTCACCCTAATGTCTTAAAAACTTTAGGCTATACTGCTAGTGTTAAAGTGTGGTTTTGTTATGTAATTGTTAGTAAAGAAATAGACATTATTATATTACAAAATTGTAAATATATTTTGATAACTATAGTTAGCTAAAATTAGTTTCATTTGTAGTCCAATTTACTTTTATTCATTTAAAACATTGTTTTCACTGGAAATGTTGTCACATGCTTGTAAGCTGAACAACAAGGAAACCGAGGCAGGAGAATTCCTGCAAGTTCGATGCCAGCCCGAGCAATATAGGAGTTCAGTGCAGCCTGAGTGACATAGCAAGATCTTATCTCAAAAAGCAAGACAAAACAAAACAATTAAAAATATGCACTGTGACATGCACCTGTGCACATTTGTAATCTCAGTTACAAAGGCATCTAAGGCAAGGAGACTGCCTTAGATCTCAGGCAATATGGGCCATTTAGTAAGACCCTGTCTCAAAATAAAAAATGAAATAAAAAGGACTGTATAACTCAGTGCTAGAATGCTTCCTTGGCATGTATAAGGCCCTAGGTTCATTTCCATTATGGCATAGATAGAAGATAGACAGAAGATAGATAGAAAAATAGATAGATAGATAGATAGATAGATAGATAGATAGATAGATAGATAGATAATATTGTTTTGAGAGATGTCCAAGAAGCTCTCTCCATTCTTGTTGGGAACTCTGATGAACCATCAGATCTCTAGGGATCCACTCAGTGGCAAAATCTGTGGCATCTGTGGATGTGGCTCATGGGGCTTCCTATGGCTACTCTTGAGGCTGTCACTCAAGTTTAGTTTTGTTGGATGTTTTTTGTTTTGTTTTGTCTTGTTTGTGTCCCACTAGGGGCTGTCAGCCATACATCTTACTGACCCTTTGCTCCTATCTGGCAAAACCAAAATACATACCTGGAGCCTTGGGAGTCTGCTTGTAGAGGGGGTTTCTAGGTGTTTTCTGTTCTGGACAAAGAATTCAATAAGACAAGCAAGAGTGACAAAGTTTCACATCTATCAAAGGTAGGAAAGCCGGGCGTGGTGGCACATGCCTGTAATCCCAGCACTTGGGAGGCTGAGACAGGAGGATTGTTGTGAGTTCGAAACCAGCCTGAGCTACAAAGTGAGCTTAAGGCCAGCCTGAACTGCATAGTGAGACCCTGTCTCAAAAAGACCAAAAAAAAAAGGTAAGAAAAAAGCAGAAGGGTAAGGGAAAATAAGGCTCTGCAGAGCAAGTTTTGGGTAGAGGAGAAAAATAGAGTGCAGAGTAGAGGATGGGCTACTGCAGAGAGGTCAGAGACCAGGCAATGCACCATTTTTGTTTTTACTTAATGTCGCCTGGATAATCCCTGATGTAGCAAGTGTTCAAAATTTATAAAATGAGTGCTGAATGAAAACTTTAAAATGAATTATTCCTGTAGAAGATTACACTGTTTTCCTACATAGTTGAGGGTTCTTACCCTGCGAGATCTTTGAAAGCACTTGGACATTGTGGATGAGTTATTTATGCAAACCCTTGAAGGCCATGGTAGGCTGGTGCTCAGCTTTTATGCCTGCCTTATGGCTCCTCAGGATTCTTCCACCTTTATATTTCAAACAGGATAAATTTTGGGCAAACCTGAATGAGGAATGTCCAGATTTAATTTAATTTCCTTTTCAAAGTTAAGATTCTTCAGTTGGCAGAAGGATCACCATGATGTCTCTTTAAATAAAGATGTCCCTACCCTAGAACAAGCTGACTAATAAACAGAAAGTGGTATGGTGTTTATATTTTTAAGAAAGCAATGGTTCCTTCTTTTTCTAATTTAAAAAAAAATCTTTTATTTCTTCATTTGGTAGAGGGTCTTTCTATGCAGCTCAGTGATCCTCTTGTTTCAGCTTCACCAGTGCTGGGATTACAGGTGTGTGCCACCACGCCCAGTTTCAATGGCTGGCATTTTGGGGCCAGCATGGCATTCGGTACCAGAGATAGAACCTGGGTCCTTGAGTTTTCAGACAGGTATTTAGACCACTGAGGTATCTACCTGGCACCTCCTTGGTATTTTCTTATCTATGCTTTTATTTTGTACTGTTTCAGTTAAAACCAATTTCAGTCTGAAAATATTTAATGGAAAATTCTAGAATTAAGCAACTCACATTTTTGTTAGAGCATATTGTTATAATTGCACTATATATATATCTACACACACACACACACACACACACACACACACACAGTGTATATAGTGCTCTGGAGTAGCACTTCAAATATGGACAGACCACGAGGCAGGTCTTCAGAGTTGCCTCCTAAAAGTATATATTGCTTAGAGGAGCAGAATGACCCATGAAGGTCATTTAAAATTCCTTAGAAAGAAAGAAGAGAGATGGAGAGGGAGGGAGAGAATAAATTTTTACCTCACCCATCTATTTCCAGGTTTTTAATTTCATGATCCAAAACAGCAGACTTAGCGATTTCAAACTGAAAACTTAGTCCTGCTCTTTGGTAGCTACAGTTTGCCTAAAGCAATATTTGAAGCTTTACTTTACAATAATCGTTTCCTATAATACTTCCTTCAGAAAGCATATGGATGAGGACTCTCAGTTTGCAAGGTATAGAAAATGTATCTTCAGCTGGCTAATGTTTAACCAAAAAAAGAAAAAAGAAACAAAAAAAACCAACAGTTAACTTGCTCATGTATATTACAAGTCCTGATTTTGGGGTTGGCTTTGGGTTTTTTTAGGGTGGAGTGTTGGTTTGTTTATTAAAACTTTAGCAGAGCCCAGTAGGGTGGCATGCACCAATAATCCCAGCACTCAGGAGGGGGAGGCAGGACAGCTGCCATCAGTTCAAGGCCAGCCTGGGCTATATGGTGAGATGTAGCTACAAGCCCTCCTCCATCAAGCCTAAGCAGTATGAATTATCCAAGTTGTAGATTATTATCAAAATATCTGTTCAGCGAAGTCCACATTAAACAAGCAGAAAACAACTCAAAAAACAATGAAAACTACGTGAAGGACACTTGCCAAGGACTCAGGCTGCCTAGCTGGGTAAGCCTTTCCATGTGTTTAAAGTCCATGGGTGGCTGCTGCTACTGCTGTTCCTCCTCTTTTTCTCCCTCCTTTCCTCCTCCCCTCCCGTTTCCACCTTTACCTTCTGTTGCTCCCCTCCATCTTTTTATAGGACTGGCTTTGTGCCTGAGTCCTTACTGCGCAGCATGCTGGCCTGCTGTGTTTTCCTGTCTCAGCTCTATCTACGCCTGTGGTGGCCTCATCCTGAATTTCACTGGGCAAGGTGGCTGAGGCAGGCCAGCCCCAGCCTTTCTGTCTCTGGTGGCTCCCTGGGTCATGTGTCACCTGAAGCAGTGGCTGTGAATAAGTGATGCTCAGAGCTATTTGGCTCTAGTCTGGCTTACACACGGACTCTACTGCCGAGTTTGCTGTGCCCATCCCCCACCTAAATTTCTGGGTTCTTCCATAGGGTGCAGGCCATGCTGCTGAGAAAGCCTCGAGCAAGTTGTGAGATGAAGAAAGCATGAATGCTAGACTGAAGCAGCAATACAGGCTGCCTACCATGGCAAGCTCATGCAAGATTAAATGAGGTTATAGACATGAAAGTGCAGAGCGCATAGGCGCCCCACAAATGAAGCACAAATTGGCTATCCGATTAGGCAGATCTTAAGAAATTAAATTGAAAGGCAATTTAGGACAGATTTTGAGATTAGGCACACACAGAACCTTATTCATTTGGAATACATTGGGTGGCTTTACCAAACGTTTGTTAGCATCTGTGATGTGGCAGATGTGGTCTACAGAGCTGGGCTTGAAGAGGCTATGAAGAATTGGTGCCAGCACTGGACTTGCTTGGGGCCCAGCAAATGATGCAGGTGTGTGTCGCCTCTGTACCGAGTGAGAGACATGTGCCAAGGTGCCGTGGGGGGCCTGAGGACCGGCCCCGACACACCCTGGAGGGGTGCTGCAGACTTGCTCCAGAATGGTTTTCTCAAGCAGGCTCTTCTGATCAGAGTTTTGAACAAATAAGAACAGCTGTACAGTTGATAACATGAGGAGGTGGAGACAAGGCTTTTCTGGGCAATATGAATAGAGATGGGAGAGCTGGGAAAAGTACAGAGTGATTTTAGGGGGTAGGTGCAGGGCTGAGCCATTCACTGCCTCTGCTCATCAAAGATACGTGTTGCATAGTAGACATTATCCTTGGGCATAGAAAACTGCTCTATTGAAAGCAGGAGAATGACATAAAGCCAGGGGAAAGACTACTCTAGCTGGAGCTAGCCAATGGATAAAGGTGATCCCAGGTAGACCTCAGGGACTCCAAGAAGGTGTCATTACACTGGCTCTGAGTTGCAGAAGCGCAGGGCATGGACTAGGCTGCTATTCCTGGTGAGTGCAGAGAGGGTGAGACTCACAGCCAGGAAGGAAGCGTTAGTGCAGAAGGACTTGGTGATGGTCAGAGAACACAATTAGGGAGACAGAGAACAGCCCAGGCAGGCATACGAGGTATATAGGACTGCATAGCAGCACAAGGCAGCTTCCTTCCTGCCTTTTGCCACATCAGGGTGCAACACAAAGCTGCTCACCAGCTGCCAGAGCCTTAACAATGAACTTTGTACCCTGTATAACCATCAGAAATACATTTCTTCTCTTTATAAATTACCCAGTCTCTGGCACTTTGTTGTAGCAATGCAAAAGCGTGACTCTACTAGAAACTGAAGTTCATTGCCTGCTGTTGGTAAAGCAAGGGGCTCCCTCATATGCAAATGCCCCTCCAGAAGGCACAAATCTGTACCTTCTTTTCAGGCTTTCTGAAAAAAGGTAAAAGGAAAAACAAACAACAGAAATCGAGCAGGCCTACCAACAAGAAAATGATCGAGTGCATCGTGGTGCTTTCGTGTGGCAATCTAACCTTACTCTGCAGAAATAAAAATAACATTTTTGTCAAATATTTAATGATCTGGAATATGCTTGGGGTATTTAAAGTGAAAAACAAGCTATCATATGGCATAACAGTAGTGTCCAGTGGATGTGGAGTTAGTTATAGAAAGATCTGTATTCTATAAAGCCAGATGACTTATACTATGATGTTAAAAGCTTTTACCTTGGAGAATGAAAAGCATTTCTGTTGTTCCATTTCTAAAAGCAATGAATCTGTAAGATTTCTAAAAATTGGAAGAAAATAAATGGTGTTTTTTACTAGAACCAAAATGGTCATTTGTGATAGATCACAAACTTCCAGGACAAGATTTTTAGGGAAAACAGGCTGTGGGCGGATGTTGGCCTTAATGCACTGGTATTAATAGTGACAGCTCACACTGGCTTTGCCACAGGGAAGTGGCCAGGCTCCGTCAGAGCCAGTATGCACCAAGGTTTGAGTGCTGCCCTCCAAGTTCTGATGTGGCTCTGTGATCACATCAAGAGGCGGGAGCAATTGAGAGGCAACTAGACTGTGGGAGATCCTTTGTTAATCAAATGATGGACTTCATAAAAAATACTCCATGCAGTACCTAGCTAGCTTGCTAGCTCGCTCTTCTCTCTCCAGTCTGGTGGGGCACAACACTCAGCCCAGGCTTCCTTCCTGCCTTTTGCCACATCAGGGTGCAACACAAAGCTGCTCACCAGCTGCCAGAGCCTTAACAATGAACTTTGTACCCTGTATAACCATCGGAAATACATTTCTTCTCTTTATAAATAACCCAGTCTCTGGCACTTTGTTGTAGCAATGCAAAAGCATGACTCTACTAGAAACTGAAGTTCATTGCCTGCTGTTGGTAAAGCAAGGGGCTCCCTCATATGCAAATGCCCCTCAAGAAGGCACAAATCTGTACCTTCACTCTTCATAAGCAGAAGGATGGTGGGACGGATCATCTTCATTTTCTTAAGCCAGCTTTCCTCATTTCTTTTCTTTCTTTCTTTCTTTCTTTCTTTCTTTCTTTCTTTCTTTCTTTCTTTCTTTCTTTCTTTCTTTCTTTTTTTCTTTCTTTCTTTCTTTCTTTCTTAGAAGAGGACTGAGAAGGATTAATTAGAGGGAGGTATAGGATGGTACTTAAAAAATTAGGCACCCAATTTTCTCAGTTTTGAAGTGGGGTTAACATTCCCTGTCCACCTTAACTCGTAATGCTGTGTATTTAAAGGGAGAATAGAGGGGGCCTTATTATGCAATATCGTCTGCCTCAGAGCTCCTTTTGTCTTCCTTTTGTGGTGTGTATTGTGGAGAACCAGTTCTCCCTAACAGTGCTTCCCGCTCCATGGGGGTTACTTGGTGTGAGTAAGCTTACATATCAATCTATAATGGTTCTCATTCTCTACACCAACAAATAACTAATATATCAGATTTTCTGGCTGGAAACCCAGGAGAAGTGTGTTTTTCTTTCCTTCTTTCCTTCAACGACATCTGTTGGCCTCCATCTTATTTGGTGCAATGCATCATGAGCTGTAAAATTTAAAAGGTAATGTGACATTGAACAAAAGAGAGAAGTGACCACTTTTGAGATGAGCTCTATGTGAAAGGCGTTTCAAAAGCTAATGGAAGGGCACTGCGTGTTTATAAAGTGTGCTTCCAGAAGCACAACTTACTGCTTTCAGGAAAGCACTGTGTAGGTGGAGGTGTTGCTCAGGGGATCTTTGGCTGTTTAGAGAAAAACCAGCACCTCCAAGGGGGTCTGAGTGGTCTTTCAGCCTCTTCTTCAGGATTTTCCTGAGGGAATGTGACTTATTTTGGAAAGAGAACCAATGATGGTGGTGTCTGGTGTTGCACAACCTTCTAAGTTGATCCTGGGAATAGGGGTCACTCTGACAGGAGAAAATGGGCTTTCATCATATGTTAGTTTAAGCTGGAGACTTGCTGTCAGCTTTGGCTACTTCCCATCAGTGTAAGAATTTGGCATCTGAAGTAATTTGGAGTTTATAGCTGACCCACCTGGGTCTACATGAGCAGTGATAAATTCTGGAAGTCATTCCTCTGATGACGGCTGCCGTCAGCAATGTGGAAGCAGGATATTTCCCCAATGCATGGAAGAGTCAACTTACTTGATGCAGGAAATGTACATTTAAAACTAACAGTTAATCACATTTCAATGGCCCAGGTATCTTCTGAGCTTAAAGTTATGAAGGACTTATAGTTGTTACTAGTCCTCTGTTGCAATTGGGGCAGTTTTGCTTCCTTCTTTCTCTCTTTCCAAAGCCCCAACCTGTTTGTCCTCGTATTCTTCCCTCCTAGCAAGTGTCACCATCTCCCCCTCAGTTACTTGGACCCTCAGAATCATTCACTTCTCTCTCTTTAATTGACATCTCACACTTAGCCCATCTGGATTTGACCCTATATCTTAAATCGAATGACTTTTGTTTCCACTGGTCCCACCGTGGCAGAGGTCATCATTGTCTCTCTCCTGCAGCACTAGATTAGCATATTCACAGTTTCCTGGATTCTATTCTTAACTCCCTAATAGTCCTCTGTTCATACAACAACCAGAGTGTTGCTTAGAAAACATATAGAAATGTTTGCCATTCCCTCTGAAGACTAACGAATGATATCTCAGGGTAACTAAGGCAGTTGGAGCTATATGAGGACTGTATCTCAGGGTAACCAGTACTACATGAAAATAGGTTCTTTAGAAAAGTTCTGTTAATAAATAAAAAGTGCAGTGACATATTTAGAAAAAATATTATTTAAAATTTCCCTAGTGAAAAAAAATCTAGGCAACAATCCCAATGATTGGTAAGATCATACATAAAAAATCAAATATATATGTATTCAACCATGAAAGGTGGAATTTTAAAATTGAATGTGATGTTGCTTTCAGGCCTATAAATTGGGGAGATAGCTCAGTAGAATAAGTGCTTGCCTAGCAAGAGCAAGGTTCTGCGTTTAATCCTAGGTACTGAAAAAAAAAAAAAAAAAAAAAAAAAAAAGAATCAGAATTTGGGCCAGTGGATAGCTCAACAGCATGAATGCCTGCCTGGAAAATACAAGGTCCCGAGTTTGATCCCTGGTACTGAAAAAAAAGTAGACCTATAAATTGGTTAAAAACTACAAGGATAAAGGTACACATAAATGGTACAGTGGGGATGCACTTAGAAAAATCCACACTAACGAAAATGCTACAGGACAGTAAGTTGATACCTGCACCAACAAATAGCAACATGTAAGGGGAAATAAAGGATTCAGCTCCCACCTGCTTATGGAGGTGGAAGTGAAAGTCCAGCATCTCAAAGGTATATGAGCCTGGTGGCCATCCTACAGGATTGGAGCAGAGGACCTTTATGAATTCAAAGAGGCGCAGGGACTCTCTGGTTTGGCCCAGAAGGATGACTCCCATGACAAAGGGTGGCAGGAAGAACAGCCACTTTGCCACAGTGCAGTGGCAATCATGATGACAGTGTTGACATGCAGAACTTCAATGAACGATGGGGCTTCAGGAAGCATGGCTCTCAGGGCACTAAAGGGCATCTGGAAATGTGCCACCAAGCAGAGGGGCCTTCCGACATGGCCATTGATGCCATAACAAAACTGTCTGGGGCACAGGAATAAGGACTGTCTCATAGCTCATCACAGATGGCTGTCCAGGAAAGCAATGAGGATGGAGGTTCTCCAGACAAGCTGAATAGCTGGGTAACCTACGTCCCTGTTACTACATTAAAAAATCTTGACAGTGAATGTGGATGAGGACTAATATACAAATAAAAGTATAAAATTGAAAAACTGTTTAGAGGACATGTGAACCTTATTTAGTTCCTTCTTAAATAAAAAATATGTATATATGTGGAGGAAATGACTAAATGTTTAGTGATATTAAAGAAATTAGTTTGTAGAAGGTAGTTATTAGTTTTTAGAGATATTACATGATGACTTTGCTTTTTAATAGGAGTTATTTTGAGATATAAGGTAAAGTGTTCAATATAACATGACATGGTACCTAAGGTTTTTTTTTTTTTTTTTTTTGAGGTTTGGAGACTTAAATTTAGGTGAAATTAGATCTTCAGAATTGATGAGTGTACATGGGGATACTGAGAAGTTTTAGTATGTGATGCATGGTGGAGAGTTTGGCCTTGGAAGATAGTAAACTTTGATTCTAAATTTGAGATTTGGTACTTACTCACAATATAGCTTTCAACAAGCCTCACACAACCCTGCCAGAACTCTAGGGTCTTTATCTCTAAAGTGGAGAAAATAATCAGGAATGAGTGAATTCACCCAAAAAGAAGTTCTTAACACGCCACCTGGTGCACTGTACCATTTTGGAAGTTAAACATCTCTAAGACTCATTTTCCTCAAATAGAAGGTGGGGAAAATAATGTTACTTGTGTTGCAGTAGGATTATGAACCTCAATTAAGAGGCTAAATGCTTGTCATATTGCCTCGTACGTAGCACACCCAACAAATGAAAATTTCATTTTCTCTTAAAACAGAACTACTTTCTAGTTGAACCATGAGGAAAATTTTTCATCTCAAGTAAAGGTTGTTTTCCTGAAATATAGTCCTTGTTCTGGAAGATTATATAGCTGTACTCACCGATGTCATCTGTGCACAGTTGATAGTAGCTATCTGGAGACTGATACTTGAAGGCGTGCAAAGTTTTCTCCAGTGCAAAGAAAGACAAAGTGATTCAGTGATGGCTACCATGGTGGGAAATTGGAGGAATAGAAAGAGGTTGCACTTTGCAAGCGGTAAGGAAAACACTTGTGGGGTTCATCTGCTGGTCTTGCCTCGCTTTCCCCTTCGGAGTCCTGCAGAAAGTGCCTCTTCTACCTTGGCCCCTAATTCTCATCTCAGGAGCCCTGCAGCCAATACTTACTTAATATTTTTTCCTGTTCTGCCGCTGACTGGCTGTTCTCACATCAATAATCCTCTTTTACTTGGAGAGTAGCAATGAGCTCTCAGAAGCTGTCAAAAAGCCCCTGCTTTTTAACCAATTCATCAAACTCAACAATGACTTACTGAAGGCACAATATGAATAAGGAAAGGCAGTCTCAGGTTGCAATGCTAACAGAGGGACAATTAAAGTTTGAGGAGGGAAGCAGAAAGCTTCCAAATGAGACCTGAACACCAGCAACACAGAAGTCTTAGAGTCTTCAGTGTCGAGGCTCACAATTCTGCCTGCCTTCATAGTCCTTGGTATGGTGTGTGTCTAGGTGTCCCCACAAAGCCTCATGCGGTCATGGGGTGGCTTCTGGAGTTCGTCATTAATTCTGGATTCAATGTTGGGGTTATAAGTGTGAGTTCTACACCTGCCCTGGGGTGGGTAATAGGCGTAAAAATGAAAGCAGGGGAAAGAGGCTAGCTAGCTGCCACAGCTGCTGCTCCTCCTTTTGAACTTTTCTTTTCTTTGCCACCATGGATTGCTGCCCTCTGCCATGTTCCACTCTGCCTTGGAGCCACTGAGCATGAACTGAAACCTACACTAATTGTGAGCTAAATAAACCTTTCCTTCCTTAATTTTTGGTGTCAGATATTTTGCCCCAGCAATGAGAAAAAGTAAGTAATATAGTCCCTGAGGTTTTTATTATATGATGTCAGAGCACAATAATTGGTGTGCACAAAATTACCTAACTTATGGGGACAACAATACATTATAATTGTATTTTGTTTAGGAAAGCAGAGGAATCTATAATCCTCTTTGTAAAGGTCATCAGCAGTTAATTAAAATTAAGAAATACTCCTGAAAAAAATTGGAAAAAAATTTTATATAAGATATGCCATTCATTGATGATATTTCATAATTATGTATGAGTTTTGACCCCAACCACATTTAGATAGCGTGTAAAATTAAAAAAAAACTATTCATGCTATAGTGGAGATTATAAATAAAATAGGAGTAAAGCCCAAAGGAAGTAAATACTGTGTTAGGAGACATTGTAGACATTAATTTTTTTATGCCTAGCACTTAGCATATTCTAGGCACTATACTTCAGAAGTCCTAAAAGAACAAGGTGTAGTCTCTTGTGTAGGAAGTTCATAGTATAGAAGAAGAGGGGAATATGTTAAAAATAACTATCAAAATGTAGAAAAGTAATTCTACTATAAAGGAGCCAAAGAACTCATGTTTTCCCATCTTTTGACATGGGCCTCAGCCACATCATTAGAAAAGGAAGGAGGACTCTGGAGAGAGGGGTGTGTGTGTGTGTGTGTGTGTGTGTGTGTGTTAGGAGAAGAAAGGGTTGATAAGAATTTTGAGAGTGCTTGCAGATAGGGAGGAAATATTGGGGGTGAGTCCAGTAGCCTTCTGTAGTTGTAAGAAGCAACTTGGAGGTGTAGTGGAGGTAAGGGAACTTAAAAATGAACCAAAATGATAGAGAAAATTTGAACACTTTTAAACACCCAAAAAAGGTTAGAGCTAGAGTTCAATTTGCATAGTGAAGCAAAGCACGTGGTTGGACCTTGTTGGGCGAGGCACATGACAGTGGGTTTCTAGCCCTTGGTACTGTAAGATACCTTGAAAATCACAAGTATCCACTTGCCACTTGAAATGGAAGCTTGTAACTGGCAATATTTTTCTAGATCCAAAATGTCCCAGTGTTTTACAAGACTAGAAGAATAGGGATCTTGGACAGTGATGGTACTTATAGCATATAGGTGACCCATTAAATAAATGAATAAACTATGTTCTTTTCCTTAAGAGTTAGAGGCAATGTATGGGGTCCTGTGATAGGAAAGATGATGGATAATAGGTGACTCAGGGTAACAGTGATTTTGCCTGTTTTTTGATAGATTGGGGACTGGACCTCAAAGCACAGGGAAGATATTAAGCATGGAGTAAAAGGGAATACCTGAAGTTTTACAGCTACAGGAATGACAGTAAGGAAGAGGATATGGGTGGAAATGTCAACCTTCAGGAATGTCCTTGCAGGAGTTGGAGGCATGGTTTCACATCAGTGTAGCATTTAGCTTGCTATACTGAGATTGGGACCCTGATCCAAGTCTTTGGGGGGTGCTGTTGGGTTAGATTAACTTTATGTGTGCCGAATGAGAGTTCTGCAGATGTTTGGGGCAATGATTAGCTACATATCCACCTTGTCCTGCAGGACATTTATGGGACTTGGAGGAGAAGCCTTAGAGGATAGGCTATTATGTAACTAATGGAGAACATTAAACTTAATGTCACTCAGTAGCCTGTCTAATGCTTCTGATTGTATTTTATACGCTTAACAGTTTCCTAAAAAATCTTGGTAAAGACCTCATTTGACTTCATGGAGATCAGTGACTGCATCAAAAGAGTGTCCCAGGAAGCCAGTAACATCTTACAGGTTACCGGTTCAGCACTAACTCTTAGCACCCCAGCTTCCGCAGCTCCCTGCTATCAGAGACAACAGTCTTGTTGGGACAAGTTTCCCAGAGATCTGACTAAAAATGAGCAGTAGCACAAAAGGGTGCTTTTGTGCAAAGAAAGAGTTGCGGTGAGTATAGGGAGCAGAAACATGGTGCATGACCTTGTGCTCAGATGAATGTGCTTGCTCAATCTGAGCTGACATTGTGAGTTTGCTTTGTGCTCTTTCTAGGGGGTGTTCAATTGAGAACAAGCCAACAATCTAACACTATTCACATTGATGCTGTTTTTATTGATAATTATAAGATATTAAACATGAAAATTAAGTAATATTTCTAACCTACCTCCCAAATTCAACTATTATACATATTTACTGTGCATCTTCTCTAAGTTATTTTTAGGTCCTGTCTATTTTCTTTCTATCTATCTATCTATCTATCTATCTATCTATCTATCTATCTATCTATCTATCTATCTATCATCTCTCTCTCTCTCTCTCTCTCTCATCTATCTGTTATGTCTCATCTCTACCTGCCTCTCTAGAATGTCCTTATGAGATGTGATAAGAAAAATAGGATGGATGCTGCTGCCTGGTGCTACTCAATGGAAAAGAAGCCTTGTAAAAGTATTACATTGTGCCCTCATTCACTTGATTCACGTGCCTGACACCATATGACTTTGGTTCTTGCCCAAAGTAAAAATGACCATGAAAGCTCAACATTTTGAAATGATTCAGGACGTCAAGGGAACCATGATAGTTTAACTAAAGACACTCAGGGAAGAGAATTTCCACAACTGCTTAAGAAATGGAAAGAATCATGGAGCAAATGTTTCAAACAAGGGTGAGGGTTTTAAGATTAATGGCAGCAAGTTTTAAAACCATTTAAACATGTACCACATTTTTATATATCACTGAATTAAATTTTTTTTTTTTTTGGCAGAACTGGGGATTGGACTCAGGCCTTTGCACTTGGCCAGGGAAGCACTTATTCTACTGAGCCATCTCCCCGGCCCCAAGAGACAGACATTCTTTTTTTTTTTTTTTTTTTTTTTTGCAGAACCAGGGATTGAACTCAGGCCCTTGTGCTTGCCAGGGAAGCACTTATTCCACTGAGCCATGTCCCCAGCCCTGTACCACATTTTTAGATCACACTTCGTATCTAACTATTCTGATATATTTTATGAATACATAGACAGGTAGACAGATAGAAAGATATTATATAGATGAGAACTCCCTATATGTGTTTTAGTCTGAAACTCTGGCTATGTTATGGATCTTTTACACAAACTAGATATGTATTTATTAAAAAATAGCTACATCATACTGCATCAATAGCATGTATTGTAATTCATGCAGTCAGTGCTCTGCTAATAGATATTTAAGTAAGCATTCATGTTTTCTAATTCTGTTATAATCAATTCTGTAACAGAATTTATTTAATGTAATCTTTTTACTTTCATTTCTGTAGGATAAATTCTCAGAAGTGAAATTACAAGGTCAAAAGATAAGCAAAGTTTTTACTTTCCAAGGATTTGGGTCAATTCATATGCCCAGCATTACGGTAGAAAAGCACTTTCTGTTACCACTGGCATCACTTTGGGTGCAAGCCTGAAATTTAAATTTTTGCCACATTGAAGGCTGAGATTTCATTAGTGGTATCATTTATAACTCACTGACAGCCAGAAGGCTGTATATTACCCTGTGCATATGACTCATTGGTGTTTTCTTTTCTCTCAGTTGCCTATTCAAATAACCTCACCTATATTTCTAATGAGTTATTGGTATTTTTAAATTAATTTCTAAGAGCTCCTTATATTTTTATATTTTATTCACTTTTCCTTCTAAAGACAAATGACTTTCAAGGAAATATTCAAGCTGCACCATCTTTTACTCAGTGGAGCTTTCAGGCCAGAGCTCAAACAATGTATGAAATGAAAGGAGGTTTCCAGAATGTGGGCTTTAGCTACCACACTCACTAGAAGGAAGCCAGCACTTTCTGGAAAAATGGCTAATTCCCGATTTGGGATAGGAAATGGACAAAAGGCATGGAGAACACACTGGGATACTAGAAAGAAAGTCATCAAACATTTCAAGGATCAAATGACAAGGGCCCGAGAGCCCAACCTAGCCCCCTTGCTGTGGGGTCTGCATGCTGCAGAACCAATGGGGACTGTACCAGAGAGGAGAGACACACCTTGTGTCCTTGCTGTGCCTCCCAAGATGCTTAACAAATCTTGGTGTGATGCTAAGCAGCAGGTCAATTTTGAAATCTGATAGACAGACAGACAGACATTCAGACAGACAGACAGATAAATTTTCCTGCTTTTCCTGTACTCAAGGTGAACAAAGAACTGATGAGAATTTCTCGCTGTATGAGTATTCCAGCTGATACAGTTATTAAAATTACAATATCAATTGAAATAAGAGATCTCATGCAATGATCCTGATGAATTCTCCTAGTGGTTCACAAATTATTTCATGGACCCCTAATGACATAAATGATCTAGGTAATAATTATACATAGCTACCAGCTTCACAAAGAGATCAATATGCACTAAACATTAAAAGCCTCCTGATAGGTTTTTGAAATATTCTTGATAAAAGAATCAAAAACTAATTGTGAGGAAACCTCTGGTTATAACTGCCATATTACAAGAAATTCATGGGCCAAAAGAAAAAGTGTGTTAAAAGATACTATAGGAATCTAATCAGTAAAATCCAGAATCTACAGAATTAAATATATGTCTTAGAAGAGAGAGAAGAAAGAGATGAGGAATATGTAAGAAAAGAAACTTGGATTAGAAGCAAATTAAGAGGGCCAGAGAGATACCTCAGTGGACTAAGCAACTGTGTAGGCAATACAGGGACCAGGGTTTGATCCTGGGTTAGCACATGCTGTGCCAGTCCCACTCGCAGGAGTGCTGAGCTGGCCACCAAGACCAAGCGTGATAGCATACACCTGTAATCCCAATGCTGGGGAGGCCGAAAACAGGAGGATCATTTTGAGTCCAGGCTGTGTAGTGAGACCCTTACCAAATGCATTTAAAAAAGAGAGATTTAAGAGATTATCAACAAATTTTAATATATGAACCTTATTTTGATCCAAATTTGAGCATACACACTTAAAGAATGGTACAGTTTGGTATATTAGCACTAAGTTTGATGTTATTGCTAAATTAAAATTAACATTTTAAGTAGGATAGGGATCTTCGGTTTTAGACTATTTTAAAGATTATCTGTATGTTGTTTTTAAGATTATCTGTATCTTGGAAGTATATGTTGTCAGTAGTCACAGGTAAAATGAAGCCTGGGATTGGTTCCAAAATAACCTGGATGGAAGTGTGTGAATGGGTCTGAAAGAAGACTGGGAATGAAGGGAGATGTACATGGGGGCTCATTAATTACTCTCTCTCCTTTTATATGTGCTTTGCTACTCCTGTAGCAAGAACAGGGCTAGCTTGATACCATGGAACCAGGGTGTCCAGCTGACTCAGACCTGATGTCCCGAGATGTGCAGAAATCTCGCTGGGAGGAGTCACTGGAATGAAAGTCCTCAAGAGCAAGAGTTGTGATTGTCCCTGATGGATCCCCAGTGCTTCGGAAGGTGGTGACCTAAAGAGTCATGAGTATTTGCAGAATGAACATACATTTCTCAGCAAGACGGTATTGGGCTGCTTTCAGGGGGCACCTTACCCCACAGCTTGGATACCCGCACCAAGTTTCTGTGAACCGAGTTTCACATCCTGCGGACCACTGACAAGAACAAATAAATGCAAGGCTTGTTAGAGTGGCCAAAGTCTATTCCTACCATGTGTCTTGTCACCTCCTGTGGGCAGACTGGGTAAGGCGAGCTTAGGTATGTAGACAGCCTCTGTCGCCAATGCAGAGGTTTCTGGAGGTCACGTGGCAGAATCTGGGCCCTGCCTCACAAGACTTGGGTTGCTATTTCTCACAAAAGAGAAAATTTCCACAGGGAAGGCAGTCACCTCAGTGATTTCCTGAGCCCCAGGCTGACTTTGGCCTGGAGAACTCTGTGCTCATATCCCATCTCTGCACAGGCTCTTAGGCAGGAGGCCAAATCATCGCCCTTGCTCTTCCCCACCTAAGGACGTTTACTTCAGACTCAGGCACTGAGTTCCAGGCCCTTTCTGACCCAGCTGTGCTGCTAATATTTGTTGTTTGAAATTGGAAATTTTCTTTTCAGTGGACCCTTGCTGCACATTCTTGGTAAAGAACTATTCCTTAGAGTGGAACTGTCCCTTTTTTTTTTTTTTTTTTTTAACTTTTTAAACTAGTCCTGGAGGTTACTCTTTTGAGTTGGGGCTCCAGCTGATACTCTCCCTGAAAGGTACCTCAGAGATAGGACTTGGAAGTCTGGATGACTCTTCTTGAGGCTTTGGCCAACTTTTGCTTTCCTATCGAGGCTTGAGCCTCAGTGACTCATCAGTACTGCTTCTCTCAGCTGCTGGTTAATGGGTGATGGCTTGGAGTTTACCTGAATACAATTATTTATTGCTTTATTGATGTGCTACTTATTACTCTGTTAAGTACCATAGGGTGTTTAATTATGTGAAAGAGAAGTGCAAAAGCAGCTGCTGAAAGCTGGCCTTAGGGAGGCCCAGGACCTGAGCTCCTGACAATGTGTCATAAAACTGTTTTAAAACACATGCACACACGGAAGACAAGCCTCCTTCCAAAGTATAGTCAGCTTGGATGCAGTGCTGGCTTGGGGGGACTGCCTTGCCACCGTGTGGGTTGATATTAGCCACAGCCCAAACAGTGAAATTTATTCCATACTTTCAACGCAGGCAGCCCCATTCACCTTGTGCTAGGCTAAAATAACAGGATCTTCGGGCAGCGAGCCTGATGGGGGTCTGGTGGGCAAGCTATCTGGAGACCTTGTGCAGAACCTCCCTCCATCAAGCCCAGCCCCAGCCCCGTTTATAGATCACTTTGTTCCAGGACTCTCTTGTCCTAGGAGAGCACCCTCACCAGTTTTTAATTAGGTAGGGGAAAGAACCTTTCTTTGTCTCCTATAAAATTAAGAACAAACCATAAATTAATCTCTCAATAAATAACTTGTCACAGAGACATCTATGAATGCCAACATAAATGATCTGCATGATGAGTTAGTTATTCTGTAACACAAAGAACTCATAGGCTATGCTAAGCAAGAGTCAAAACCACATTTTTTGGTTTTTTTGACCTTGGAATAGTCCCTTAATTTATTTTAACCTGGCTTACAATGAAGACAAAATAACAGTAACATAAAAAGCCTGGGAACATTAGGAAACAATAGATAGAAGAAAACAGGGTACCCTGTGAAAATAGGACGAATCAGTAAAAATTAATGTTCAGGTTTTCCAGATAAATATATAAGCTTCCTATTTTTAACTAATCAAAATACAGATCACCTTTGATTTTTAATGTATTCCTTTCTAGAAGTGTTTTCTTTTTCTTTTTCTGCCTGTTCAGGCTGCCTTAAGTGAGGGTCTGGTGTGGCATGTGGAGCTGGAGATAGGACCGCAGTCCCTTGCCCCTGGCTGATTTTGCTCAAGAAGGTACTTTAGACAGCTGAGCTGACCCCTTCTACAAGTTTTTTTTCATGTCAACTCTTACAGAGATAAAATAATGGTATGTAAAAGGTGCTAGGATTCTAAACATGCATATAATATGTAATTTTTTAAAGTAAATTTTTGCTAACATGTACTTACTAAAAGTTTAAAAACTATTTAGGAAATTAGAATCAGATACTGTACATAATTATATGTCCTACTTTTTAATACTCTGACATCACAAACGGGTTAATTCTGGGAACTTAATTTTGTTTTAAAATCTAAACTCTATACTCAAGAATTCATATAAACTAAGTTTGCTCCACTACATCCAGAGAAAAATTTACAATACTTAGAAGACTGCGTTGGTCCCATAACACTGGGCATGTCTACACAAACCTGGGATCCAGTAAGATTCGAGAGAAGGGAGACCGAGGAGCGCGAGGGCAGAGCACAGGGATGCTGACGACAGGTGGGAAGGACTTCAGTTCCACTTCTTCCATGTTAGCTTGAATTCAGCCTTGGAAAAGGTCTTCCGTCTCCCTCCTCTCTGATTCCACATCCGTTAAATGGGGAGCTGCTAGCCCCTAACAAGACTCTGCCGCGAAGAACAGAGGCAGTACACAGGGAAGCCGCATGGCTGCTCAGTAAGCGAGTACCCAGTTGGTAGCTCGTGTTTGATTTTTAGATTCCACTAAATTAAAGTAAGCGCCGTGAGATGCAGTGAAAGGAAAAGTCGCAAGGAACATTGTGTACTTAAATTTATTCACGTTGACTTGGCTGAATCCTTTGGGAAATGTAAGAGCCCTTTCAGATGAGAACACTCAGAAACCAGTGACCATGGTTTTGTCTTTATGATTCAAGTGGTCAGGATGGGACATCAACACTTTGTTATAGGCTATCTCTCCTCAGAACACTTAAAGTTAAAAGTAAATAAGTTAGATTTTCTTTATTTCCTTTTTATCTACTATAGTTATGAGTGCCATCAACATAATATTATCATATTATGAAAGATGAGTGCTATGCAGAGATTTAAAATACACTCTTGGGCATCAGACCAAACTTGGCTTCTGCTTTGTATAGCCTGAACAAATAACTTATTTCTTTCTTTTCTTCTTCTTCTTCTTTTTTTTGTGGAAAAGGGGATTGAACTCAGGCCCTTGCGCTTGCCAAAGAAGCACTTATTCTACTGAGCCATCTCCCCAGCCCACTTATTTATTTCTACGCTCCAGTTTTATAAACTATAAAATGTAGAGAATGCAGTCATTCCTCTTTGCTTCTTCCACTTTGCCTACTGTGTGATTGGTGCTTAGGTTCTCTCATGGGATCAAGGCTCGCTGAGTTTCAGGCTTCCGTTCCTGGCTGTGCGTGCACTTGGCCCTGCCAGCCTGTCACTCCAACCAGCCCTGATCACATGACTAGGTGGCGTCCTCCTTCAGTGGCTTCTCTTTTGAGCTCCTCTCTTAGTTCATCCTGAGTCCTGAATGTGAACTGGTATATATCCCCAATCCCCACCAGCTCTCCTGCCTGCTGCCCCTGTGCAGCCAAAGTTCAGCAACTCAGGTCAGGTTCCCTTCATAGGGCTTGCGCCATCTTGTAGTCTATCACAAGGAAGCATGCATGGGACTTGAGTCACTTGCAGAAGTGGAGAGACATGCTTTTGCATAGGGCAGAGTGATTTATTTCTTGACCCGAGATGATAAATATACAAAAGGACAATGCAAACTGAAAGATCCTTCTGAAGTAGGCCACCTCATGGCACCTGCTTTGGGCTATACTTTCTGAGGAATTACCTGAAATTTGGTCTCCACCTAAGGAAAGGGAAGTATTTCAGCAGCAGCTGCATGATTTGCTTGAAGGGCTGTGGACAGTTAGGGGCACAAGTGGGACTCAAGCTGGACAGCTGCCTCACGCTCTGACAGGGTCTCCAAGTCCCTGTCCTGTGCCAGTCACTGCACTAGACCTCTGGTGATTCACTTTCCTACCTCAGCATCACTTAACACTGTAAAGCAGGCATTTTGCAAATGGAAGCAGAGATGCAAAGTGCGAAGCACAGTGCTCAAGGAAGGGAGCGAGGGAGTGGTGGACGGGGCTTAACCCTCGGCCTCTCACAGCCAGCCTGAGCTCGCATGACACAGCTTCCTGAGAAAAGTTGGAGCTATTTCATTAAAAAGAATTAAACAGAAAGTAAACCAATTCTGTATCACATCTGAATTATTTATTTCTTTTTATTTTATTTAGTCTTTTCTCTTTCAAAGCTTTTCTCTTCTTTAATTTTAAAAAAATGTTTTAATTTATTTATTCAAAAACTCTTAAGACCAGTGAGATAGCCCAGTGGACTAAAGCGCCTGCTAAGGCAAGTTTAGGTAAGCTTAGGGACCACTGTTGGATCCCAGGAACCACATGTTGTGCCAGCTCTGTCCCCAGGGTAGCCTGAACTGGCCACTCACTCCAGGGGTGGTGGTATAAGCCTGTAATCCCAGCGCTAACAACAACTCTCGATTAAGCTCCTACCATGTGCTAGTCACTGCTTGTGAACTTCTGGAAAGCCATTTTTCACCAGAGCCCTTTGCCAGTGGGGTTACCAGGCTGGCTTGGGTCCCTCATGCTGATTGCAGACCCAATCGGACTGCTCTCCTCCAGAGCCTTCCCTGGCCACAGAAGACTGCTCTGCCCATCTACACAGGCTGCTGAAAGTGCTGGGTGGTTAATCTTCACTAAGACAAGCTTATCCAAAGACTGAGGGCAGCAAATGTGTAAACACCCAGCTCCCATGTCACTGGTGGCATAATTCTGAGGTACCTTTGCTATTGCACCCTCAGGGTTTCTCCATCGGGCTTGGGCTCCACTTGTCCCTAGTGGTGACTGGTTTATCAATGCATCTCACGTTGGCTGCCTTCTCCTGCCAGAATCGTTTTCCTGCTCTACAACCAGTACCTCCTTTGCCTCCAAAATCAACTTCTTGCTATCAAATTATCTCAGGGTCTTCTTCTAGAAGAACCCAAGTGAAGTCAGAGCTCTCAAGGTTCCTCTGGCCTGTCACTGGCAGATATTTTTAATCATATAAATATAGGCAGCTACATTTAAATTCTTGGGAATTAATTCTTGCTCTAGTCGTGATTCAACACAACCTTGCAATGAATTTTGTGGGATTGTTGAGAGCTGTCATCTACAATATCCTGAAACCTTTGTAGATGCATAACAAAAAATGTGTCAAAGATTCTCCTGAGAGAAAACCATACTTGCTTGGCAGGATTTTCTTTGTGAGGCCCACTGGGGCAAAGAATACTTAGAGCATAATGGCTTGAATATGGTATTACTTTCTCTTCCTCGAATCTTACTATTTCAAAGTTAAGCACTTACTGCTCTTGTTGAGAAGAGAAGTACATATGAGTTTTTGTCAGGTAAAAAATAAGCCTGAATGGGTGAGGCCCTGGAGCATCATTGTCTCCTTAGAGGGCATTTTCTTCTGCTGTTCAACAAAAGTTTATTGAACCTTAACAGGGTTTGAGCTTCAGGCTAAGCAATGTGGAACACACATAAACACACACAGGGAAAAAAGTGGATAAAAGGCAGTGCTCCATCTGAAAGTTTGTGAATCTGGGAACAGCAATTTCATTACCCTTTTCAGGGTTCATTTGGGTGGTAATGCATTTCATCCTGGAGAACAATCAGAAAATCAGATTGACTTTGGTATGTTTGCTTGATTTTAAAAATATAATCCCAGGGGGGAAATGCGCCGTCCACAGAGACAAATGGTTGCTGGTCTCAAAATAGTTTTTTTTTTTTTTTAACTGTATTTTTGCTCAGCCATAAACATTCTCTTTTGGAGTCTTAACCTAATTTCCCAGAGTCTCCTGAACTATCTTTCTCCTCTAATTTTAATGTTCTGTCCAAGTCTTTAAGGTCTCAGTTGGTTAATGTTTAATGCTTTCCACGACCAGTGTTTGATGTTTACACTTTATTGGGCTAACCAAATTTGTAGAGCAAATTAAATGTGTGCAGGTCTTCAGCAAGCCACATTTAGATATGTGTTGCTCAGAAACCATCGCCTTGTTCAATACTACATGCCCCAAATAGTTTCAATTAACTGTTCTTTCCTGGCAAAATCTGCAACTCTCCACATTGCTTTTGGGGAGCCCTTGCTTCTCATATTTGCAAATAGTACAGTTTCAGACCCTCTTGCTTTCAGAAAGCATGCCACAGCAGAGAGCTCCGTTTCTAAGCAAAACGAGAGCGTCAGCAACAGGTAACCTATTAAACCAGATTGACCAAAGACCAGAAAAATATGCTGGGGTGATGCTGGGAAATGGGGACAGGAGGGGTTTGCGTGAAGGGGGAAGGAATAAGAACTGAATAGTTGGCATTTTTGCTAACACTCACACACACACACACACACACACACACACACACACACACACACACCTCTCTTAAGAATAACAACACAGTTTAGGTAAAGACCCATTACTATAATTACCTGAAGAAATATATCAGTTTTCAACCCATTAATTTAATTGCAGTCTTCTTTTTTTGGACAAATGAAAGGGTGTTGTGCTTTCACACAAGAGACAAGGCTGGGGAAACCAAAGCCCAAGGTATATGGGCAGTGACATTGGGTCTTCCTGGCACAACATTGGTCAAGCTCTCTGCCCTCTCCTTGGGCATCATCTGTGGAAGGAGGGTTGGCTGTGATCATGGGAATGGCTTCTCATTTGGGGATTCTGGGATTCAATCCTATTTTTGCCCCAATTATAAAATTCCTGGGGAATGGGAGATATGGCTTATAACAATCTTCTTAAAAGATAGGTTTCATGAATATAATTGGCCAATAGACTACAACATAATATCCTCCAAAGAGTATCTTGATTATGGCTATTAGCAATTCTTTCTCCATCTTTCCAAACCAGGATTCTGTTTCAACCCAGTGTGAGAAAATATTAAGGTGGATCTGCGATTTAATCAATAGGTGAAAATAAGGACTCTGCAAACTGCACGAGGGTTACTGAGGGACTTTGGACTTAGGTTTGGGGGGGTCAGATTTCCCTGTCTCCTTGAGGCCACCAGTGCCAGCCCTGTTCCAGACTGATAGCTGCTTTTTCTGGTGCAACAGCAGTGGTTGAACACTAATGCGTTTAACAGTTGGACTTATTTTTAATCTACTGTATTAGGAGCACAAATTTAATCAAGAACAAAATGTTACCAATGTTGTTTTCTGTTCCTGCATGTGCATACATCCCTAGCACTATTTTGCATTCCCTTGTGTTACAGATCTCCAGCCGACATCTGACTTATTTCATAACATTAGTTGTTTTTTTTTTTTTTAGTGCAAATATATGTGAAGGTAAAAGAGAAACAAAGACCCAAATTTCCACACAGTACAGCCCCCTCCCCTGCTTAAAGAAATAACTGCAGTACAGATTTTAACAATTAACATTCCTGCAGTGAATGTCGTTATGGATGGAGCTAATAAACGTTTTCAAATACTCCTCGGCTCAAATACACGTTCAGCTTATTTTCTGTCATTTGATGGCATGGGTGGGTTGAGAAATTCCTCTCCGCTTTCTTCTCCCCCTCTTAGGCAAAGAGATCTTATCTCCCTACCCACCCTAACTCACCCTCTCTGCCCTTCCCCCTTCAGGCCTACTTTACTGAAACCTGACTGGCAGGTCAGCTAGCTGGTAACAGATTAATTTTACCCTGTGAGGAACACCAAACATTTTGGCCAGGACACACAAGAATCCTGTTATAATATTACTATTTTTCTAAATTAAATATTAGGAAAAATCAAACCAAATTGTGGCACACAGTGTAATGGAAAATGTTTCTCTTCTAAACACTCTTCTGTGATAAATGCTGCATAAGTGAAAGTACAATAAATATGCAGTATGTTAAAGACCTAGATTATTCAGGTTTTAAGACTTATAGCTAAAAGTGGTTTAATGTTTCATGCCTAATAATAGATTACTCCTATCACATTTCTAACCTTTATTTCTCCTTGCTTTGAAGTCCAGCCATATAAAGGTTGTTTGTAGAACCACACGAAAGTTAAAGCAAATATTACTTAGAGTGATTCATACCAGCAAGAATTTGCAATGAAGGCAGTCTGTGTGTGTGTGTGTGTGTGTGTGTGTGTGTGTGTGTGTGTGTGTCTAAATCAAAGGAAATGAAATGTTTGTAATATTTTTGGGTTGATAAATTTATTAAAACATTTTAAAGGCTTGTAGTAGAAGCACAGCTGACATAAACAGACTGACTGGAAGGAGATTATATTCTGCTCTGTGGGGGAGGCAGAATCTAAAGGGGAAAAAATTCCCTGGATTTCAAAAATTGCCACCAGGTCACAGCACTACTTAATTAACTGAATACATTAATGGAGGCTATAACCTAGATGCTAAAAAGAGGGGGGGGGGAGCAGTCAAATTCATTTAGTCCTCTGTCCTTTGCTTACAGATCAGCCTTTCAGAATGAGCAACCTGTTTTTTTTTTTTTTTAAAGGATCCATTTACCTTCCAGAGCTTTTCATAGCAAAACATTTTGCATGGTTGCAAAAGAAATTAATTTGTTGCCAGTTGCTCCATACTGGCAGGAATTCTGAATAAAGAATGTAAGCAATCTATCTTTGTTTGCAAGATATAATTAATCTGGCAGTTAAAATTCTTTGGAAACATTCTGATGACTTATGTGGAAAAGTAGCGCAGCATTTAAAAAAAAAAACAGAACTGTATGCAGGGGAAGATAAAAGATACATGAAGTGTTTGTTCTACGCGATACTATTCATTTAAAGATCATAATGTAACCCCACCCTAGCAATTATTGTGAAAAACAAGACAAATCTCTGTCTATAGCTTTCTGACACAGTCTTGATTTGAGAAACAAAATAAGCACATTACTGTTACAGTCTAATAGACTGCAAGCTGTTTTATTAGAGTCAGCTGAATCCCGTTTTGCATAAAAAAGAACTCTGTTTGCTATCAGGAACACATTTACATTAATATGACTTTGACAAAGTAAAATAAAATCGCATTAAGATGATGTAAGTAGATAAGACAATGAAGTCTCTGTGAGAGAGTTTTGGCACACGCTAATTACAGTCAAGTCCCTGCAGGAAAAGAACATATTTTTACACCAACTATCCATGTGTCTGAAAATGTGGAGACTCAAAAGCAAGCCTGGGTTCAGGTATTTCCTGAATTCATTGTGTTTCTGGGGTAGTTGTTGCTGTTATTGCTTGAAAGGATTCTGTCTGATAAATAGCACTTTCATTTACAATAATACAGGCCAGTTTCTTTCTGAATACTAGCCTGTAATCATCCTGATTATTTTAAGGGACTTTCCAATATAGGGCCACTGAAAACAAGGTTTTAGATTACATGGTAATTTAGGAATGCATGAAAAGCTAAGCAGTTACCATAATAGAGTTCTGGATAAACTTCATGGTTTTTAGAGCAAAACATAACAACATATGTTTTGTGATTTGTTTCAATGATTTTTCTATTTTTTTTTGTTCAGGTTCTATCAAAATATTTGGAGGCCTCATCTGCGTGCAGCATTTTTATAACCCTGTTTTGAAAACTTTGATGTCTCTTTTAGGTTGAGTCATTAAAGGAAAGGCAATGATGGATGGTGACGGTGCCTTGTACTTCATGACTAATCAGTCCATGGCAGTGGCCATATTTCTTCTGTAATAAAACTTTAATATTCCTTTGGCCTTGTATAGGCAAAAAAATTGAGGGGGGACTTTGCTACTTGAGATATTTATTAAGTATTACCAAACAGTTACTGCACAAAAGTGAGCTCTCTGATTTAACACCTGACAAAATGCAGCAACCAGCAAAGGCAGTATCTTTTCTTTCCTGGCCTTTCACCAATTTCGGCTGCTTTGTGATTGTGTATTTTTTCTTGTTTGAAAGGCAAGAATACTGTGAAAATGTAATCCAGTGGTAGAAATATGGAGAGGGAAGAGAGGCCCTTCGAGCTAAGATGGGCTTTTATTTGCAAGTTCTCTTCTTGAACGTCTTTGTGTTGGTGCAGTTTTTATGAGAAGCCTGCTTTCTGCCTGGAGTACATCTTTGATGTGTTGTTCTTGAAGTTGCGACAACAAACACCAGGTGTCTCCACTTAGCTGAACTAAAGGTTCTGGGAAGGAAGGCCGTCTCCAAGAAAAGTTGAAGCAGCCTCCTCTTTACTAGTGCTTCTGGTTGCTTCCTGGAGAGGACTGGAAAGGCTGGCTGGTAGCAGGGAAAGGGAATCCTTCTGTCATGAGCTTTTAGCCTCTCGCTTGTGGACTCATATCTGATCTGTAAGGGAAGCAGAATTTTGTGCGGAAGTCCTGAGGAACTTGTGCCCAATGAAGTGTCGGTATGCCTAGAAAGGAGTCTGGTAAACCAGGAAGCCTGGGCTAGATTACATTTCTGATTGACTCTGGCAGGACCTCATCCTATTGGACAGTAGGAGGCCATTCCTGGGTGGATGGAAGCCTACTATTTTTGAGGCACCTCAACTCTGTGTGGGGTCATTTTCCTTGAGAACATTCAAACAAAAGACGCAGAAGGTAGTATTTTGGCTTCATCTCTACTAGTGGCTGGTGCTTCCAATTCCACGCTGTGCTTTCTGTGAACATTTACTCATTTCTTTCACGATATTCCTTTAATCTCCGTTGTGTGGCAGGTATTGTCCTAAGCAATGAACAATTAGACAAACCTGCTCTTTTGTATGGATTAAAGAGCTTAGTTAAAATATGCCTCTCTCATTTAATACCAAAAGTAACAAGTGATGTCAATGTTTCCCAAAATGTGGAATTCCAAGGATGGTGATAAATATTATCTTATGCTCTTAAGCAACTGGGTTAAGAGTGACTTGATAGAAAACTTAGCAACTCTATATGCTAATTTACATTGTCCCTTTTAAGGAGACATGTTATTTCTCAAATGCTTTGAGCCAAGGAATTATTCAAATTTTTTCCAGGCACTTTAGAAGAATAAAATATGCCATCATTACTCTAGAGAAATATTGCAAAAATTTTATTTGATTCTATTGTGATCATTATTCTTGCCATGGTGTGCTATCCTTTCATTTTTTAACATGGAAATTACCCAAGACATGAGTGGTTATTTTAAGGAAATTAAAAGGGAAACAGTACTCCCAAAGTAATTCCTGGAAACAAGTGTTACTTTCATACTCAAACTAGAGGAAGACCCACCTGAAAAAAAGAGAACTATAGTTCAATTTTCCCAATGAACACAGATGCAAAATTCCTCAATAAGATATTGGCAAACAGAATGCAGCAAATCATTGAGAAGATTATACACCATTACCAAGTGGGATTTATCCCAGGGATGCAGGAATGATTCAACATATGCAAATAAACAGAAGTAATACACCATATCAACAGAGCCAAAGACAAAAATCACATGATCATCTCAATAGATGCAGAAAAGCATTTGACAAGTTTCAAATCCCACTCGTGATAAAATCCCTACAGAAAATTGGACTGGGGTCTTTATCTCAATCTGATAAAAGCCATCTATAACAAAGCAACAGCCAATATAATACGAAACAGTCAAAAATTGAAAGCTTTCTCTCTAAAGTCAGGAAAAAGACTAGGATGTTCACTATCACCACGCCTATTGAATATAGTTCTATTAGCCAGAGCAATTAGAGAAGAGAGAAAAATACAATAAAAATAAAAGGAAAAGGAAGCAGTTAAATTATTACTTACAGGTGATACAATACTGTGCATAAAGACCCCAAAACTTCACCAAAAACCTTCTAGATTTAATAACCAAATGCATTCTTATAGCTGGGTACAAAGTCAACACTCAAAAATCAATAGCATTCCTATACACAAATAACAAATTCACTAAGAGAGAAATTAGGGAAACAATATCTTTCAAAATACCATCCCCCAAAATAAAAGAAATCAATTTAACAAAAGAAGTAAAAGATCTTTATACTAAAATCCACAGTACTTTGAAAGAGGAGACTGAATAAGCTACTAGGAAATGGAGTGATATCCCTTGTTTTGGGGTAGGAAGAACCAACATAATGAAAATGATCATACAATCAAAATTGTTATATAGATTTAATGCCCTCACAATCAAAACTCAATTAGCATATCTCACAAAACTAGAGAAAAAATTCTCAACATTCATTTGGAACCAGAAGAGACCTAGAATATCAAAAATATTTCTAGGCAATAAGGGCAAGGCAGGAAGCCTCACTTTCCCTGACCTGAAATTATATTACAAAGGTACAATCATAAAAACATATGGTACTGGTAAAAAAAGCAAAAAGACCTGAGGATCAGTGGAACAGATTACAAGATACAAAAACAAATTCAAACACACTCAGCTACATTATTTTTAATAAAAGGTCCAAATATGTTTACTGGAAGATAGTCTTTTAAATAAATGGTGTGGGAGAAATTGGTTTTCCATGTGCTAAAGACTAAAACTAGACCCATATCTATCATCATGCATGAAAGTCAAAGTGGATCAAATATCTATATGATAAAACAGAAACACTAAATTTCTGGAAGATAAAATGGGTAGAACTCTTCAAGACATAGGGGTAAACAAAGACGAATCAACAATTGGATCTCAACTTATTAAAAAGCTTTTATGCAGCAAAATAAATCGCCAATAGAATAAAAAAGACAATTTTGGTTTTTTTCAGAATGGAAAAAATTTAGTCCATTGTTCCTCAGACAAAGGACTAATATCTAGAACATACAAAGAATAAAAAACTCAGACCTCCCAAATGCAAAGACCTAATTCCAAAAATAGGTATCTGAGGAGAGGAATCACACTTCTCAGATGAAGTAGAAATGGAAAATAAATATATGAAAAAAATCTTCAACATCACCAATCTTTCACGAGACATAAATTAAAACAATGCTGAGATTCCATCAACCAATAACAAATGCTGGTAGGGATGCAGGAAATAAGGAGCTTTTCTCCACTGTTGGTGGAATGTAGACTGGTACGACTGCTGTGGAAATCAGTGTGGTAACTTCTCAAAAGTCTAAAATTAGAGGCCCTGTTTGACCTAGGTACTTTCTTGATTGGTATTACTCCTAAGAACTCAAAACGTTTATAGCAGCAGTTTGTAATAGGTAAATCTTGGAAAGAACTCAATGATCATCGACTGTCAAATGGCCCATAAAATGTGATTTTTTAAAAAATACAGTGGAATACAACTGTACCATAGAGAAGGATAAACTTAAGATATTTATAGCTTCGTGGATGGACCTTGAGACCATATTCTTAAGTAAAATAATTGGACATGTGTGTAAATATTGTATCTCTCTGGTATGAGAAACTGAAAGTGAAATAAGTACTAAAATATATAGTATATATTGTGAAATAGGAAGAAATTGCTCAAAAGGAAAGGGCAACAAGAGAAGGGGAGGGGAGAAGGAAGGAAGAAAAGATAAAAAATAAGATAAGAAGGATAAAATAGAAATAAAACATTGTAAATAAGAAGGGGAAGAGGGATTGAAGGAAAGGGAATGGCAGGGAGTGTGAAAGAAAAGAATCAAGTTATATTGCATATAGTACAAATTCCCTGTGATGACTGTGATTATTATGTGCATATAAATGATACCAATAAACTTTATGGTATAATAATTTTAATACTTTGAAAATGTAGTTGGAAAGAATGCTTTGAGCTATGGACACTCAGAATCTTTTCTCTTTCTAGGGCCAAATAACTCAGCAGATTAAAGCACCTGCAAGCAGGCACAGGAGCCAGGGGCTCTATCCTGTGCCTGGTTGGTGATGTTGAAGATTTTTTCATATATTTATTTTCCATTTCTACTTCATCTGAGAAGTGTGATTCCTCTCCTCAGATGCCTATTTTGGGATTAGGTCTTTAAATTTGGGAGGTCTGAGTTTTTGATACCTTGTATATTCTTCGTAGTAGTGAGATCCTGAAACATTGAGTTGTTTCTAAGATTTACCTATTACAAACTGGTGCCCATATGCCACTGTGGTATGATGTTTTGAGTTCTTAGCGGAAATGCCAATCAAGAAATGTTGAGACAGAGATTGAGACTAAAACAAGTGGATCACTATGAGTCCAATCTAGTAGTGAGATCCTGAACATCCTGTAGACCCTTCCCTAAAATACAAAAAAAGAAAATCTTTTCTCTTTTTGAGGCAGACATTAGGTAAGAGCTAAATGATGGGAGAAAGAAAAAATCCAGGGCTTGATGAGCACGCATCAAGCCTGAAACTGGTCGTGGGCATGTGTCTAGGAAGCAGCACGTGTCTCATTGTAGAAAGAAGCTTTGTCCCCTAGGGTCTGAGTGGCATCAAACAGCAGTGTGGTAGGTGGGTAAACTGAGGCAGGACTTCTTGTCCCAGCTCTGATCCCAACTAGCTGGTTGACTTTGGAGTCTTAATTTTTTCTTCCTAACAATCAATGTTGAATATACATTGAATCACTGAATTATCAAAACAACTTTTTGAGGTAGGTTATATTGTTATATACACTGTGAGAGTAAGGAATTTGAGTAACAAAGTTATTAAGAAACTTGCCCAAGAGCACAGATCTAAAGTAATGGATCCAAGAATCTTCAGTTACAATCTTGAATTGGGTGATTTTTTTCAACAGTGACCAGTGTATGATTTTTCTGAAAGTGACTTTTCCTATACTTCATGTCTGTTGGTGTTAGGCAGAGAATACTCTAAGGAAAAAATAATTTATTACTTAACTGATTTATTGAGCATATGCTTTATATCAGATGTCAACCAAAGGATATGGAGAATGGGCATTGGTGATATAGTGGTGAGCATAGCTGCCTTCCAAAGGATATGGAGAAACCACAGAGAACAAGTCAAAGTCTCTGTTCACAGGACCTTATAGTCTAGTGGAGTAGAGAACAGGGGACAAATAGGAAGTTCATGTGTATAACAAAAATTTGATTATCACTAACACCTTTATAGTGAATCTAATATTCATATTTTAGTGATAAGATCTACCACAAAAATGTTAGTAATATAGACTATTCACAGAAGCCAAAGGGTAGAAATAGCCCTTATGCCAATCAACTGGTGAAGGTTAAATTGTGGTACATCTACACTGTGGAATATTGCTTAGCTGTAACATGAGTAAGGTTTGAAAGCATTATTGTAAGTGGAAGAAGCCAGACACCAAGGGGCTATATATCATTCTACTGGTATGAAATATGCACACTAGGAAATCTATAGAGATGGAAAGAAAATTGGTGAGTGTAAGGCCCTGAAGGGAGGAGTGACTGACTTGTGGTTACAGTGTGGGGCATTCTGTGATGGGAACACAGCACTGTGAATATACTAACACTATAGCACATTCTGTGTAACACATACTCTAGTACAGTAAGACACTGGTCTTACTGTGTAATAGGAGATGAAGCCAGGCTTACTATTCTAATTTCAAGCTACTAAACCACTTTTTATCACTTGCGTTGTGAAACACTGGTCTCAGCACTGTCATGGTTATAAGGCTAAAGCAGATATAATCCCTGACATTACAGACTGCATAAGCTATTTACTGAAATAATAGAGAATCAACATTGAAAACTGATAAAGTATAGGTGAAGCACCATTCTTTTGGAAGACTAGGCAATGTGTTGAGAGATACTTGGGACAAAGAAACAGTCGCTTTTCAATTTAGGTTCTTAGACGATCTTCATGGAGGTATATGGAGTTCCCCTATGTCAAAGGTGGAATAGAAATTTTATAGAGAAGAAGAAAATAGCAGGTGGGGATGTCAAATAATGCACTGACATGCACACAGCAATGTAAAGCAGCAACTGAAGCCCACTCTCTTCATCTTTTAATTGTGCACTCAGTATTTGTGAATTTTACAAGTTGGTAAAATCTGCAGCAAGGCACATTCACAGTCATTTATGGAAAAAGGTGGAAAGTTTGAGACTCCTAATGAAGTATTGTTTTTGAAGTTGTGCTTTTTCTTGATGATTTCATTGTTTCAAATGGCCCTTGTGAACAGTGTAGAAGTTCTGTCCAGGATCCTAAGAGCAAAAGGACTCAAAGCACCTGATGGAGAAAACACATTTTATACTTTTGGTTAGAGATTCAATGTTAATGAATAAATAGTTCATATTAATATGTTTAAACAGAAAGAGATATGAAAGAAGGATATATAGTGACAGGCTGTAGGCACCTGGTGTGGTGGTGCATACATGTAATCCTGGCACTTATGAGGCTGAGGCAGGATGATCACTGTAGGTGTGAAACCAGCCTCAGCTACAAAGTGAGCTCAAGGTCAGCCTGGGCTGCAGAGCCAGACCCTGTCTCAAAAAGATAAGGAGAGAGAGAGAGAGAGAGAGAGAGAGAGAGAGAGAGAGAGAGAGAGAGAGAGAAACAGAGAGAGAGAGAGAGAGAGAGACAGAGAGACAGAGAGAGACAGAGAGAGAGAGAGAGAGAGCTAAAGAGAGACTGTAAGAACATCACTTTCTGTTTCCCTTACAACAAACAGTTCAGTAATTGCTAATTGAATATCTTTTTCTTTTGCTAATTCAATCTTTATGATGATGTTATACAAAGTATGTTTAAAAGCTACAGTGAAAGAGGAATCCAGGTGGATCCTCCTGGATCCCACTACATGGCCTGAAGCACCTGGAACCTGGCAACTGGCCTAGCCAGAAGAACATGGGGCAAATCCACCCTAACAAGGGGAAACACTTTGCATACGAACTCCTAATTCATGACTTCTTCTGTTATATATCTGGAGATTTTGTTCTTATCGCTTAAAATACAAAACCAATAGTTATCAAAGTTTGTCAATTTCTCAAGTTTGCTTGATGTTTTCATTATTGCTAATTATGCTACTGCAGCTAAAGATGTCATATGTATTTTAATTACTGATTCTCCCTTGGGTAACAATATTGAGAAACTCTGGAGAAATAACCTTGCCAGAGTACCACATCTAAAGATGGAGGATAGTGCCAGGTAGAAACCAATATCCTACTCTCAATTGGTTGGGAGGGGAGGATTTTGGGACAGACATAGATCAAGACTCTACGACACACAGGATATATCATTGATGAGCAGAGGTTTCCTATAGTGGCCTTGATAACAGTGATATAGCTACCTACTATTAAATTTCACAAGGATCATCACAGAGGTAAAAATAAACAAATCTTTCTGAAATAGAAAAGTGACAAGACAAAAGAACAAAATGCAATCTCAGACCTCTAGCCCACCCAGCAAGAGTCTAAGAGGCATTAACTTAGAAGAATTTGGAAGGCACAGGCCTAAAAATTTCTGAAATGATAGCAACTGGAAAACAAAGTAAAAACAAACCAACAAAATCTCAAGGCAGGTATAGAAGAAAGGAGGCCAAAAATAATCTCTCAAGTAAAAAATAAAAAAGACGTGATACTGACAAAGAAAGACCCAAGAAACATATCTAAAGGTGACATTGAAAAAAACGTAGAGGAGCATAAAAAATGATGGAAACCTTGAATGAATAATATAGGAAAGAAATAGAATTCATGAAACCAGATTCAAAGAGATATCCTGGAAATTAAAAATTCTATCAAAAGCTGGCAAAACTGTTTGAATGAAACAGAAGATAGACCTTCAGACCTTAAAGGTATCATTACCGCTAGTGACCAGGAAGGAAAGATCTTTTAGAAATAGGAAGGAACTAGGAAATAATAATTCAACAGCTGTAAGATGATGCAAAGATGAACAATATAAGATTGATAGGTGTCAATGAAAAAGGAGTCAACACAAATGATGAAAAGACTATTTAGAGAAGTAATAGAGGAAAATTTCCCAAGCATAGGAAAAGAATCTGACACACAGACAAGTGAGACATGTAGAATTTCAACCAAGATTAATCAAAATACATATACACTCAGACATACAGTAATCAAAATTCCAGAAATTCAGTGCAAGAAGAGCACATTTAAAGCTGTTCAAGAAAGAAATAGATCCCCTATAAATACTATTATCATACCCCACAGATATAGAGAAAACATTCTGAAAATTCATTTGGAACCAGAAAAGTTCTAAAATAAGAAAGTTAATCCTGGCCAACAAAGGCAAGGCAGGAGGCATCAAAATCCCTGACTTAAAATTATGCTAAAAAGCTATTGTGCTAAAAATCAGCATGGTAGTGACAAAGAAAATAAAAACTGAAGATAAATAAAACAGATTACAAGGTACAGACTCATTTACCAGAACACTCAACCAGCCTTGATGAAGATGCTAACTGTGTTCCTTAGAAGGAAGACAGCCTCTTTAATAAATGGTGCTGGAAAAACGGGCTTTTCCGAAAGCTAAAATTAGGTCCATGTCTATCACCAGGCACTAAACTATGGTCAAAGTGGTTCAAAGATTTAAATATTAAATGAGAAACACTAAATGTGCTGGAGAAGCAAGTAGGTAGAAATCTTAAAGACATGGGGGTAGCTAGGGAGTTCACATGGAAAGACCAAACTGCAGTGGAAATACTTCAAAGATTCAACAATTGGCATCTCATCTTGTTGAACAGTCTTTGAAAAGAAATCACCAAGAAAGTGAAAAGAAAATTCACATATTGGTAAAAACTTAGCCAACCGTCCCTCAGTCAAAGGCCTTCTATCTAGAACACAAAGAATTGAAAAAAATCAGCCCACTCAAATTCAAAGACCCAATCTGAAAATGAGCATCTGACATCCATACATACTTCTCAGATGAAGAAATATAAATAACACATAAATGATGAAAAATGTTTGAAAGCATTGATTGTTCAATAAATACAAATTAAAATAACACAGATTCTATGTCACTCCAGAAAGAATGGCTAACATAAAGAAATAACTAATGACAAATGCTGGAGAGGCTATGGAGTAAAAGTGACCCTTTTCCACGCTTGCTGTAAGTTTAAACTGGTACATCCACCCACTGTGAAAATCACCAGAGATTCCTCAAAATGCTAGGATAAGAAGTCCCACTAGACCTAGCTATTGACCTCCTGGGTATTTTCCCAGAAGAATTGGAAATATCACAACACAGTGATATATATATATATATATATATATATATATATATATATATATATATCTCCATGTTTGTAGCAGCACAAATTGTCATAGTCAAAATCTTAGAAACAAGCTAAATGCCCATCAACTGGAGAATAAATACAAAAGATGTGTTTTTATACAATATAGTGTTACTCAGGTATACAAAAGATAAACTCTAAGCTTTTATAGGTAAACTGATATAACTAGAGGCTGTATTCATAAGTGAAAAAGATCAGATCCCCCGTGTGTAAACATCATGTTTTCTCCCTACCTGAAAGAGTAAATAAAATCTGAAAGTTACAATAGATACAGTAAAACAGAAAGTAATTTCTCAAAAGGAAAGAACAGTTAGGATCAATGAAAGAGAAAAGAAAGTAAGAAGGGGAAAAATCCATATATTTATCTATGCAGGACAGTTGGGATGATTGTATTACTAATTCCTATTGGGTTTTTGAAGGAAGCAGTTAGTGCTTAATATTTTAATTTTGACCAAGTTTACGTGCACATATCTTGTAGTCTGAGCAACTACTCTGAAGACAACAATGTGCAGTATAACAAACATTCTTGAATTTCTGCCATCTTGGTTTTGGAAATTCTGTCTTATTTCTAATATTTTATTTATTATGTTTTATTCTTTTTAAATCTACAGTGATGATTTAAGTGTTAAAAAATTACAGTGAAAGACTTGTTGCCAATAGGCCCCCTCCAACTATTCACCCCCGCCTTAAAAACACTTATCCCATTGTTCTTGCTATTTCCTGAAGCAGTTCTGGATGTGCTCTTCTATGAATGTCTTTAGTTGCATGTTGTGGGTTTCTCAGCATCCCAAATCAATTCAAAACCTTTATTTTTTGGTCACAGTAACTCTGGGGGCAGCCAGAAGGGACATAAAATCAGATGTAGAGAATTAGTTGGGTGAAGGCACACTGCAAAGTTTCATAATGCATCCTTTTCTTGGGTCACACTTAGCATCGGCACTCACGACAGTTTTGATTACACCTTGTTAAGACACTCGTGAAAGAAGACTTTGAGAACTGCTTCAAAAGTTGCAGGAATGATCATATAAGTGTGTTTGAAAGGGAGGAAGCATTTGAGAAGAATTGATAGTGATGTGTATTCCATGACAAAATTCTTTGAAAAAGTAAATACCTCATTCTTTGAGTAGCTCTTATAGAACATAATGTTACAAATGGTGATAATAGACTCTACTTGTTGTGGTTTACTAGGTTTGAAATTGTGCTGTTCCTTCTCTTCACTTATCATCAACTCTACCTGTCCTTCCCCAGAAGCTGTGCATGTACACATGCACACACACATGTACACACATGCACACACACACACACACACACACACACACACACACACCCTTCTCCTCATCAATGGCTACAATGGCTTCAGGAAGCATTTTCATTTGCACAGTGAATGTGCACTGCCCAGGAGAGTGATCACACCACGCGTCTGTGGCACCAGGACAGCCACACACTCACAGTGTCAGCTTGCCCCAGCTCTTCCTCCACCTGGACAGCTGTGTCTTTGCTGTGGTCCTTATTCTTTCTTGTTGACAAAATCTTCATAATTCATTACTCCATATTATTTGAGAAAAACAGTTCACTAAGCCATGCAGACTTAACAAATGTCTCTGTGGAAGGCTTTTGACACAGGATGGGACCTGGGGCAGAAGGGTTGACTTGGTCTTTGGACCCTAAAGTAGAGGTACATGGAGGGATTTTCATTTGCTAACTGATGACTGCTTGGAGTTGTGTGGTCTGGCATCACAGAGCAAAGCAGAGCTACAGAGCTCTTTCTGGCTTGCACTAGTCCCCCAGGTCACATTCCCTGAAAGAAAAGAAATCCCCTCTCGTGATTTGCGAGGTCCCACTTTAGCTTCCTTGAAGTTCCTGGCTATTGCTTAGGGCTTGGCAGCCTCTCCCAGGCAGCCTTCATTCAAGGACCCTGGGCCCTCAGACAGATAGTGAGGCTTCCTGGACAGAAAGAGGAGTAGAATGCGGCAATGCAGTCCTGGGGGGATTTGCTTGGCTCAGAACTTGCCCTTTAGAGTTGTCAGTAAAACTGAAGCAAGAGAAGGAAAGCAGGGGAGAGCAGGCATTCAGACACAGCTCATTGAAGCCGAGTCTCAGGGGTCACATTTCCTCACTCACTCCTGCTCCAAGCAGGAGTGGTAGGAGTTGGGGAGGACAGGCAGACCTGTGAGAAAGCAAGCCTGTGTTCCTTCTGGAAAGGAGGGCCAGGCCAGTCTGCAGCTCACTCACTGCTCCGTACCGTTTGCAGCCATGTCTGCTTCCCTCTGTGCAAGGAGGGAATCACCTGGCCTTCGGAGCTCCTCCCTCCACAAGACATGCCGAGATTCTGTGAGCTCTGACAATTACCAGGTCTTCCCCTCTTGTCTATAGTTACAAATTTCTCCTGTTTTTTTTTTTTTTTATGAAAAAGACAATTATGGTGTGCACCCTGTTCCCATATGACCTTGTGTTAACTAATTACATCTGTAAAATCCTATTTTAACATAAGACTGTGTTCTAAAGTATTGAGGAGTGAGAACTCAGCATATGCATTTGGGGGAGACACCTTCCAACAGAAGCCATGGTGGGAAAGAACAGGTGAGATTTAACAAGGTGGATCCCCCAAGGGGATAGGCCCGCCCAGACGGCTCAGTCCAAAGCAGGAAGAATGAGAAGCTGCACTGGAGGTGTGTGTCAGGGAGGCAGGGGAACTGACTGCAGCCTGAGTTACAGTGAGAGTGGATCAAAAGACCGAAGAGGCCCTTATCTGAAGGAAAAACAAAGATGGCAGGACCAGAGTCAGACAGTGGAAGCTTCAGCCACAGGGATCAGGGTTGGTAATGACAGTGGTGAGGGAAAGGGTGTGGGTGGAAGGTATGTCTGTACATGTGTGTGCGTGCACGTATCAGACTCTTAGGATGGGATGCACTGACCTTGTAATGATGCTCTACATCTAAAGGATATGCTGTATTTGAAGGTCAGCCAATTTCCTGGAAAAGGCCATCTAGGGAGCATCTTAGGGTGCGCAGGTGTGCAGGTCATAACATTTCTATTGTAAAAATCAGCTCTGCTATTGTATCAGGCAAGCAGCCATGGGCCATATGGCAAGGAATAGGTGTGGCCCTGTTCTTTCAAGTCCCAAGTTTACAAAAGAAGGAAGTCTGCTAGATATAGCTGATGGTGAGGAGTTGCTGACCCCTGCTCTCGATAATCAGAAATCAGATGCAACTTTAGATTGCAAAGAGAAGGAGCATAAAAGTCTTTAATTTTTGTCTTTGACATGTGGATTGTTTTATTAACATTCTTTTCATCTGTTTCTTAGTGTATGTGGTATATAATAATTGTATTTGTCTTGGGGAGTTGGTGCATATACCGACTGATTGTTTTTACCTCCCCTATCCACACCCCCTCTCCTCCTCCTCAGATCCTGAAAAGAAAAACATGAAAGAAGTTGTTTAAAGGCTAATTTTGTGAAGTCTTTCAGGATGGTGAATGTTCAATATTCAGTGGGAAGCTTAGTGCCAACAGGGAGTCATCCACGTGTGTGGCAGTCAGTCCTTCTGGGAATCAGCTGGGTGCTGAGCGGGCTCCCATTACTCTCACTTTGTGAGCAGGTTAACTCACTCTACAACTCAGGAAATGCAGGGGGCATTCAGGCAACCTGAAGTTGCCGAACTTGCTTTCCAACAAAGTGGTTTACCTGACTGCTCCCTGCAGGGTTTCCTCTCCAGCAGGACGTTAGCCAGACCCAATGGTCCCACAGGACAACTTTGGGTTTATTGGCTGCTTATACTTTGCCCAAGTTTTAACTTTCCACTCAATTATCAGTCTTCAGGATAACTGCCCCTGTTCTTGTTAGAAAGTCTTGAAACTGTGTAGCATGCAATTTGATTTCAGTTTATCTAGATCACTTCTATTTCCCATGATGAGTCTGACTACTGAGGCCCTCGTGGGATCTTTCTCATGTAATCTAAAACAAACATTAGTCTGTTTGTTTGAACTACCAAAAAAAATGTAGGGTGGATTTTGTTCCTGTTTAGCTGAGAAATTATTATAGAAAATGTTATCTACTCTGATCTGCACTGTTTCTTCTGAGGTACATCTAAGAATCTGACACAAGAAATACTAGTTCTTTCTGAGAAAATGATTCTGCTTCTCAGGGAGAGACAGTCATACAATGAACTGTGCTTCCTCTTGTGATAGGGTTTCTCAGGAAGCTCAAAACTGTTTAGTGTGCAAAAGCAGAAACTCTTTCCTGTATGTTTTTTTGGGGTGGGCCACTGTTTTATTATCCTTTTTGCTAATTTTCATCTTATCATGAAGTGTTTCAGCTACCTCTTGGAGAAAGATGAGTGTTAAAAAGGCTAATCTTAATTGATTTAGAATCAAGGTGGAGAGTCAGTGAATCAAGATAGTAACCTAAATTCCTTTAGGCTCAGGAAAAAATATGGAGAGACTCTATGATTAGGAGCAGGTATTTACTTGGGTGACTCTTAGAGGACTTGGTGTTTACTCTGTGATGGCAAATTCTTCCCTGTCTGCTGAGTGAGTTGCCAGATACACAATAGCCTTAGACCTTATGCCTGGGGCATGGGGGATGGACTATAGCAGAGAATGTGCACAAAGTTTGGAAGATAGGAGATCGGAGGACTTGTTTCAACTGTGCCACTAAATACTGAGGTGAGGACTCCAGAAGTCATGGGGATGAATTTCAGATCCCTTTCAGACCCAAGCTTCGTTCTAATCCATATCTTACCTGGTGTTCTCCACCACTCACACTTCTGCACAGTTCCTTAAAATAGTCTTATTTTGCTAGGAAAGGTGTTCTGAGCACTAACTGTATTTAGGCTGGGTTCTGTATCAATTTATTTTTATTGATAGTCACTGAATTATGGAAATCATATTTCAAACATATGAAGTGTTTTGCAAAAAATACAATAAGATAAAGAAATTTGAACTAAATGATAAAAGATTAGATTTATGCAGAGAGAAAAAAATATAGAATAGAAAGCTGAGAAGGCAAGAAGGCACTTGTAGAATAAGACACTAGCATCTGCATGCCTGCAGAGAGTACGCTTGGTTTTTGCACAAACACAAATTGCCTTGGAAACTGAAGCTAAGTGGAATAAGAGGATGAAGAATTCTCTTTGTCTTAGATGCAACCACCACATGATAGAAATGCAGCAAGAATTGACTGAGAGATCAGAGGCAGGTGCTGATCAATGATTTATGAAGCTATTTACTAAATATGATGATACAAAATCCCTTTCGTCAGAGCTCCCAAACCCAGGGACATTCAGCAGAGGTTGGCTACAGTGGGACAACGCAAGAGATCTCTTGTTTCAAGGACATGTTTCGTTTGGACATGCGGTGGCTGTCCATGATGCCGCAAGTGTGAGGGGCCCCACTGGGCCTGTAGCACAGGCAGCTACAAGTGTGAAAGCTAAGGAGGAAGAAGGCTTGGAACTAGGGAAGCAGCACTAGGAAGGCAGTGAGGACAGAAGCGACACAGGTGACTATCCTCTTTCTTTCAGCCCGGGGATTGAACTCAGGACCCTGCACTTGCAGGCAAACGCTTATTCTATTGAGCTATCTCCTCAGCCCCAACTATTCCTTTCCTATGGGCAGTATTCTTTGGTGAGTGTTTCGTGGGGAAAGTTCTCGAATACCATGATGCACTGATAGCAAAGATTTATGTAGCAAGAGGTCATAACAAATAGCAGAAAAAATTTGAGGCTCTGACAGCTGGTAGCACAGCCATTAATACTTCATTCATTTAGCAGATATTTATAGGGCTCCTACCATGTACTGGATGGACACCATGCCAATTACTGTAGAGAGCAGGAACTAGGGACCAAATTAGGAGTAATGCACCGTATCTGTGGTTCAGAAGCTCATATACTAATGGGGATATGGCTCAAAGTAAATCTTACTAATTTTTTGAAAAAATTACTGAATTCCTATTATATACCAAGTCTAGTGTTAAGTTGTAGGTACACAATGAAGAGCTAGCATGAACATGGTCTGTTTTCAGATATTAAATTAGAAATTTGGAAGTCGGGAATATGGTTTTCTTTTCTGTGTCTCAATGAGAACATGAAGGCTGACTGCTAAGAGCTGCAGAAATTAAACAAAATTGGAAAGCATGCAAGTAGAATATGACAAAACAGTAGGAAGAGGACCTGCCCCACAATGGGCACATTTTCTTTCTCTCCAAGACAGTGGTAGAATTATAATTAGCCATTTATCTAATTTTCCCCAATTAGTTAGATTTCCTTAGCTCTCAAGATTGATATTGTTGGTAATATGAAATACTGGCCTCATATGAAGAGGCAAAAACTGGGGGGGAGGCAAAACAACTGGGTTTCCAGAGATAGCAGATATATAACACATGAGGTGTTATCAAAAGTGTGTGTTTGAAATTTTTAACATTTGTGGGGGCAGCTCAGCCCACTCTGAGGGCAGGGCTGGTGTAGTCTGTGGTGTTGCAGATTGAATCACATCTGCTGCGGCTGCCTAAGCTTGCCTAAACACACATTTCAGACCGCTAAGCTATCTCGCTGGTCCTAAACACTTTAGTGTAATAAAGAGACACTGACATTCTTTCCCCTGGAAAGAGCCCCTCTCTTTGGGTACATTTCTACCGTGGCTCTTGCTGCTTTCTGAAGCACTTCTGGAAGGTCTTTCTCTGAGTGTCACAAGTTGCACTGCAGTGGCTGCCTTTGTGTTCTGAATTCACTCACAACATTTATCTTTCATGGCCCCTTTGTCTTTGGGGAAGGCCAGGAAGTCATCAGATGCTAGACAGGTGATTAAGGTGGCCACAGATGCTTCTAGGAGAGAGATTGCCATGAAAACCTTGGGTTTCTCAGCATCCCAGGATAGTCTCAAAAGAGGACTTCTAGATCTGCTTCCTAACCTGGTAAGACAGGACACATGTGTTTAAGTGAGGAGGTGTGTTCTTAGAGTGGCTAATGGCAGCATAGTTTTTAGGATAGGGCTTCAGACAGAAATGGAAACACTCATGGCATTTCCCATCACCCCTTGTGTAGGACACTGCTTCCTGCCCAGTGTCCCCAGTCCAAGGTAGATCATAGTCCTTCCTGTTATGCCTGACTGTGGTCTCCAAATTGTTCTCATATAGTGTAACAGAGAATGGAAAATGCAGCCTGTTTGTCCTGTGAGGGGCATTCAGTCCCTCCGACCTGCTAGCGAAGACCTGAGTCCTTACGGGCTTTTTCCTTGATTATTATATTCTTTATTCAAATTTTGGTTGAAGTTGCCAACCGCTGTTGAAAGATAGTGACAATATGTTGTGACTAAAAAATTTCACACTGCTAGAAAACAACAGCATAACTTTTATTTTATGTAACATATAGTAATATAAATACTTTAATGTAACTGCAATAATTTTAACATAGTCATCATTAATACCTAGCATGAATTAAGTATATAAACCTCTTATGCACATATTATGTGCTTGTACTTTTTTAAAAATGTATTTTGTACAGGGTCTCGCTACCCAGCTTGGACTTGTTGTGGTCCTCCTGTTTTCAGCCTCCCCAGTGCTGGGATTACAGGTGTGCATTACCACCCCCCAGACTGGATCAGTGCACCCAGAGGTGGGATCAGCGAGGCATGTGGTACAGGGGATTGAACCCCCCTGCACTTGCATAAATAGGTGCTTAGTTTGCTGAACTAGCTCATTGGCCCATGCTTGTATAGTTTATAATCTTCAGGGTAACACTGCGATATGGTGCTATAATTACCTTCTGGAACTAAGTTGTCCACCGGTAGTAACTAGTAGAACCTGAATGCAAATACTTACCGTATGTCTGATCCCAGAACTGAATCTTGACTCTGTCTGCCATCAGAAATGCGAGTTCCGTGCACATAAGCTACTCCTCCCAATGGATGTTTGTCTCTCTTTTCTTCTAAAGTTCAAGTATAGGGCTGGCCAGATAGTTCAGTGGATTAAAGCACCCACTTAGGCAGAATGCAGCTGCTGGGGTTCGATCTTCACGTGCTGGGTTGGCCCCATCCATTGAGCTTGCTGAGACAGAGATTGAGACTAGGCATGGTGGTGTACACCTGTAATTCCAGTGCTGGGAAGGCTGAAAACTACGAGTCACTACGAGTCCGATCCACACAGTGTGACCCAGTGGACCCTGTACTAAATACATAATAAGTAAGTAAGTAAGTAAGTAAATAAATAAATAAATAAATTGAGTCACAATCTGAATTTTTAGGACAAAGGATAGAGCTGGACAAGCTCTTGTGCTCAGGTTCTGCTTTTGGAGTCTAACAGAGGAATCAGGAAGATGCAGTGTGTTCGTGCTCAGGGTGTATCAGCGGGTCAGTGGTTGGTCAGAGCCCAGCCAAAGACTCCCCTGGCACACCGTCCTCATCCGTGGCTATCCCTGGGATACAATAGCCGATATCGAGTGCCTGCTTCTGGGAGAGAAGGCGAGGCAGTGCTCAGACCCTTAAATATTTTCCTTTTTTAAGGCAGTCTGTAAATGGATGAGAATTTCAGATTTTTGTTGTTGTTGTTTATTTATTTACTTTTTCGAAAACCAGGGGTTGAATTTATGATCTTGTGCTTGCCAGAGAGGTACTGAGCTATCTGCCTGACTGGGAATTTCAGTTTTTGTCTTGTACCATTCTCATTCTGCATTAAAACCATGAGAATGCAAGTCAGGCATTAGAAACAAGAAAGCAAAGTCAGTGGTGTGGGCTCGGGTGGTTTGTCCCCTCAGGGTCCAGGTGTTGGAGGTTGAGTCCTCAGTGCAGTGCAGCTGAGACCGTGAATCTTTAAGAGGTGGAGCCAGTCAGTGCGCTGACATCACCGGGGTTTTTGCTCTTCTCAGCCCGCGCTGACTTGACAAAGTGATTTTCCCTTCTGTGAAATGTTGAGGGGTTAACCTGACTCCCAAGTTGTTCTCAGACTGCCTATTTCTAGGTGCGATCTCTTCCTCTTGCAGGACCCCTGTTGCTGTCATGGTGTTCAAGTCCTTCCCAGAGCCCTGTGGATTCTAGTATAATGTCCTTGAACCTCCAGAACTGCGAGCAACATAAACCTTTTTTCTTTATAAACTTATTTAACTTAGAGAATTTTGCAATAGTAATAGAAAATGGATGAATACACATAGGCTTATTATTATTATTATTATTATTATTATTATTATTATTATTGTTATTTTTTTTTTTTTTTTGGAAGAGGCAGGGATCGAACTCAGGCCCTTGGACTCACCAGGGAAGTGCTTATTCCACTGAGCCATCTCCTGAGCCCTACATATGGTAATTAAAAAATTACTATTCCCCAATAATTAAGAGTTGACACTAAAGAAAAAAATGACATGTTCTGAACAAATATTCTGAGTTAAGATGGTGATTGCTTGAGATACCGAGTCAGTGTAGGAAACAGAAATAGCAGTACTATTTCTTGAGCTCTTATTATAGATCAGATAGAATTTTACAGAGGTATATCTCAGGAAGCTAAGAATCACAGAGGTTAAGCCACCAGTCTATGCTAACGCAGCTATAAAGGGTCAACTCAAAACTTCTTTATAATGGAGGTTCCTTATTTACTGAATTCAACCTTTGTGAGAAAGAGCTATAAATTATCAAGCACAAAAGGGTGAATTTACCACAAAGCTAGAGAAGCTGAAGTGTCAGCTTACTATGCAGTACTTTCCAAAACCCCGAGGGGGTCCCTTTAATTTTTTACTTAGAATTTTATATTCTTTTACTTAACAACCCTCTCCCCCTTTTCCAGGGAAATAAAACAAGCTTCGGGCCCCATGAACCTTGGATCTACTCCTTAATGTAGCCATTATTCTAAGTCACGGGATCCCACGGTCCTTCCACGTTCTCCTCTGCTACTATACAATGGAGTGCTGTGGAGCCTTAGCATCTATGGAGTGCTATTCACCCAATTTTCCAATGTTTCGCTTCTTTGGGATCTTGATTTTTGTTTTGTTTTCCTTGGTACTCAAAGCTGTGCTGGGGGCAAAATGCTGCTAGTCACTCAGAAAACTGTGTTCATCCTTTCTTTGACATCTCCTGTGACATCTCTAATGTGTGTTTGCAACCTCTTGTGAGAACGGTCAATCTAAATATAGTAAATGCAGTCAAGGAGAAGGGCCCAGATTTTAAACAAACAGCCACGAATTCTGTATTTATATGTCATACTCTGGAACTGTTTGTAGTGAGTCAGGATTATGCATTTAGATCAAGCTACAAAGAGTGTTCTGTTTTGTTAATTTGGGACTCTTGGGAAGAGCAAAATATTTCTAGTCAAATATTTTAAGAGATTTTGTACTCTTCAAAGTAAAATGCCCTGGTAAACCATGAATAGTTCTTGAGTGACTACACATTTAGGACAAGAATATGCTCATGTTAAGTGAACCATGTTTTCAAAACTGTAACAGTGTAAGACATGTGATTAATGAGAGATCCAGCAAGCACTTGAAACACTGAATTACTATAAAGCTTGATGAAGAGACTAATTCAAGCCATTTACATACAGGGACAAGAAGGACAAGATATTTATTGTTATCCACAAAAGTGAACCCAAGTAAAGGTAAGGAGGGGCATGATGTTATCATTATATCATTGTCATCATTGGTCTGGTGGTGGGAATTGAACCCATGGTCTCACACATGGTCTCACTGATGCTCTGCCATTGAGATACATTTCAGCCCTGGAAGAAATTATTCAAATCAGAATCATACTATTAATCAGCTCTGTGGCTTTAGAAAATGCTGTGGCTGCTACTGATGGTGACAATAAGATTTAGTGCTATTGTTTCCAATTTCAGAATTGTGCTAAGCACTGCTACGTATCCATGCTGCATCCAACCTTCCAACGCTATCATTGTCTGTTTTTGGGTGAGGACTCTGAGCCCCAGAATAGTTGAGCAACTTGATAAAACCTCCTGGTACATCAGGGATCTGGTCCTTGAGCAAAGCCTCTTGGCTGGACAATCTCAGCCCTCCTCCTTGCCACTGCTCTCTTGCCTCTATGGGGTGTTGTGTCCCTCTAGCACAGGGAAGGGTATGGCTTCTCTGATCTCTGCTATTTCTTCCTCCCACCCCCAGCTTTAAAGTTGGCAGCAAAAGAACTGTCGGATTTTTTACTAATATGTTTGTTTTTCTCATTGATCTCTACTGGCTCAGAGTAATTAAATCTCTGCAGCTCGTACATTCCCCCGAGAGGGTCTTGCCTGTGCACTGCCCCTCCTTCTGCCCAGGGCCTTGATAATGCATAGCATCTATGACAACAACCATAGTTATGTGCAAGAGCAAATTCTGTGTGCACAGAAAAGAGGAGTAGGTGCTTAGCAGCACTCTACCTTCTGTTTGTTTACCAACAACATTGAATATTGACCTGATTCAGACCCCCAACAATAACTCAGATGAGCTGATGGTAAATAGTACCTCCCAGTTGAGGTAAATGTACAGAGGAATGGGGGAGGATAAAAATGAAGGATGTCACTATGCAGCTTGCCATCCACATAACCAATTAATATGGCCACACTGTCAGAATTAGCAATTTCAAAAAAAAAAGCTCAGTCTTTTTGGGTTGAGATGCTGTCATGGCAGAGCCCTCCCAGTGCAGCCCTAGTTACCATGGGGACTGTGATGCAGAATGTTCTAAGTTCTTGACATTGCTGGACTGTGAGTGTTTCCCTACCTTTTGCATAAAGATATAGGCCTGAATAGAGGCAGAAACCGATCAGGACTCCCTGAGAGGAGTATGGATGAGACATCTCCTCTTGCAATCTGGGCTCTTCAAGAATAATTTGTCAAGAATGAGGGCCTTGTTCATTTCTTGCAGTTACTGGGTACTTCCTTTTCCACTTTCTGTTGGGCATCACTGGTACTACTTGAATGAAGTGCAAGGGGGCTTTCTTTTCATGGGGGCTTAGAGTGAGAGGGAGAAAATGTGCACACAAATGCTTCTGTCTGCCGAGCATGGCACACACTTGTTTCTCTAATGTGTCTTATCTCATGAGAAGGTAATACTGTGAGTAGGCCTTTAGGGAAAACAATTTAGATCGATAGCAATTGTGTTGAGGATGGAGAAGATGACATTATAGGAGGAGAGATTATATGAGGCAAAAGGAAAAAAATAGCTTAGGTTAAGGGTCTTTTCCCTTCATAGGGTCAATATACTTGCCATTGTTGGTGGTATTTGTTGCTTGCTGGCCATCTCCCCAGGATGGAATGCCAGCTTCTCCAAGCAAGGAGCAGCTCTTTCCTATGTGCTGATATCTGCCAAGTACCTATGATAAGGTGTGGAGGTAGGAGGGGGTCATTAAGCAGCTATCATGTAAAGGAAGAAGGAAGTCTGGGAAAGGACTGGTTGTCAGTGGAGAAATACATCACATGGAAGACATAACATTTTATTTGTCCAGAGAATTAGTCAAGCCTTTATAGAAAAAAATCCAAAGGGGAAAGATGAGATATTTTGAGTAAATATTAATTTCACAGGAGAGGCAGTGATTCAAATAGAACATGAATAATGGGTAGAAAACTAGAATAGAAGTGGAGAAAAGGACATTCCAATTAAAAAATAAAGAGGTGGGAAGAGAAGTAGCATTTGTGAAGAATCTGTGTGCCAAGAAATTTGGTGTATGCTTCATTTAAATAATTTTTATTTGTTCTTTGCTGATCAAGGGGTTAAGATTATAAGTTAGGAAATTTACCTTTTCCATTGTTATATTTATCCCCCAGGAGCTCACATTTTCAGAGGTGGGGCTTTTGCAAGATGATTTCATCATGGAGGTGTTTTACTCATCAGTGGAGTGCTGTTAGGAGGAAGGGTTTTGTTACGGTTTGTATCTACATGCTCCCCAAAGCCTAATGTACTCATATGGGGAGCTTTGGGGAGGTGATGGGTTGTGGGGGCTTGATACTCAATGGATCAGTCCATGGACGAGTTCACAGGCAAGTGTCATGTCAGGTGAAGTGTGGCCAGGGGAGGTGGGTCTCTGGGGTGCAGCCTTGATTACACTCTGTTTCCTGCTTCCACTACAGCTCTCTACCTTGTCCTTTCCCCTGCCTTGATTACACTCTGTTTCCTGCTTCCACTACAGCTCTCCACCTTGTCCTCCTGCTGTAGAGCCAGTTCAGATTGTGGACTGTGACCTCTACCAACTTTGACCTAGAATAAAACTCTCCTTAACTTGTGCGCATTGAGTACTTTGTCCTCCTGATGAGAAAATAACTAAAATAGAGCTTGTTAGAAGAGAGTGGGTACTGTGTGTCACCTGGAAGCATGTATATTGTCTCTCTGGATCTTCCCTGTACCTCCTGGTCACCATGGTGAGTGGCTTTCTCTTAGTACACCCTTGCATCAGGCCATTCCTGCTCTAGAGCCAGGAATGTTTATGGATTGAGTGCTTTGGAAACTATGAGCCAAAATAAATCTTTCTTCCTTTAATACATGCTGAGTATTTTATTCCAGTGACAAGGAAGCTACTTGAATTGAGGTCTTTCTGGCTTTAATCTGGCAACATTAATAACAATAGTTAATATTTATGTAAGTACCATGCGCTAACCGATTACGCCACTGGAGCTTCAATAGTTAATATTTATTAGGCAACTTTCTTATGTATTTAGGAAACTATGTGCTTCCTGAATCAACTCAAGTATCACCTCCCTGATACACTTCCCTACAAAGCTCTGCAAGTGCCCTGTTATGCCTGAGAGTATCTATCTCACCACATTGCAGTTGTCCAAGGTGACCCATCTGGAAGACTCAAGGTGGTGAACCTGACGCAGAGAAGACCTGATGTGTACTTCACCTTCTGACAACAGAACTCCACTTCTTTGTGTGCCCAACAATGAATTCAAAGTTGTAAGTAGAATTATTGATGGATGGAGTCTGAATTAAATGGCTGTGCCCTAGCTGCAAGGGAGGCTGGAAAAGTGGATTTCTGGTATCAATTCTGTAACAAGATGGACTGAGAAGGTGGGGACTCTTTTCACATTGTGTTGGTGTTGAGGTGAATTGAATCACTGCTGAAGTATATTTGAGTAAAAGTTAGATTCTGGTTTGAGTTTGGGCTATGGGTAAAGGAGGACCAGGAAAAATGATTTTAAAAAATTATTGCTGTAACAGTGACTCAGCTGAGTAGCAGATGTCAGTTTACCACCTTAAACCCAGAATGGACATTACTTGTGGGACACAAAGACCCCAAAACATTTAAAAACCTTTAAGAATATTTTAATATACAACAGAAAAATAGTTAGTAACTAAAGCCAGTGAGTTAGAGTTGTTCTTGCTTAGGATGAGTTTTAAGTAAAGTTTACAAAGAATAACTCAAACTTGTAATCTCAGCATTCTGGGAGCTTGGTTCAGGTGGATTGTGAGTATGAGTCCAACCTGGGTAACTGAACAGCTTAGTAAGACTGCCTCAAAATTAAAAAGAAAAAATGGACTGAAGATACAGCTTAATATGAAAGCCCTGCATTCATTCCTCAGAATGCAAAAAGTGAGTAATTCAATTATAATGGTAAGTAGTGCAAGACTGGGTGTGGTGGTGCACACCTGTAATCCCAGAACTAGGGAGACATAAATCAGGAGGATCACTACGAGTTCAAGCTGCATAGTGAGACTCTGCACCCACATACACACGCACGCATGCATGCACGCACGTGCGCGTACATGTGCACAAAGAAAAACTTAGATAAAGTAAATAGTGCAGCAACTGATACCTTCCTTTGGCATGCTTTCTGCAGAGAGCATGAGAATAGCAGATGTAGAAGCAAAATATATATATATATTTTGTAGAAGTTATGCATTTCCACCTTGATAAATTCACAAGTGTTCTTAGGATTTGCTTTAGTTAACGGAGCATGTGTTTCAGAATGTAGAATGTCTAGGCCAGAACTTCAAGAGCCTGCACATCCCTTTATCCTTTGCCACAACAGCCAGCAATAATCCAGCCTGCATCCAACCAGCCCCAAAGGCACTTGGCACAAAGTTCAGTCTGACCTGCAAGGAACCTATAGAGAGTTCAAGAAATAAATTTTCCTTGCTTGGACCACTAAGACTTTGTACTGTTTGTTATGGCAACTAGCTCATCCTGGCCAATGCAATTAGCATTGTAACAAATAGTAACTGCTGAAGTTACAATGACAATTACATTTTCCTAACACATGCTATTGTGGCACTTATGGCACTAAGCAGTTTAGGTGCTTTATTTCACTTAATATGGTAAAAACATTGTGAGGCAGATAGATTTCCTCAATCTATAGGCAAGGAAGTTGAAACTATGTGATGTTGAAAAGGCTTCTTGTGGTCACATTCCCAGTACCTATGGCCAGGATTTGAACCGAGTCTTGTTAATTGCTTCAGTCTATTGTACAACCTGACCTGGCAGCTTTCATTAGGCTGTTGTCAGACATGAGTGCAAAGCCTGAGATTCTTAGATCTCTCAGGACTGAATCCTCACAGGAAATAAAACTACAAAATCAAGCCACAGCTTCTCATGATCTGGGAAATAAAATAAAAAAGATAACATATATTGTTCAAACCCTATAAATACTTATAACTGAGAAGTCTAGAGCCATGACACAACTTTTCATGAACTAGGACAATATGCCTAGAAAATAATTGGGTCCTTGTATTACTCTACTGACATGATAAAATGTTGAAGTTATATAAAGTCACAAATATTTATCACCAAAAATATTATTGGGCCAGAAAATTTGGGAAGCAACATAAATATATTGCCTACATTTCAAATATATTCTGTTTTGGAAGGAATGGTCTGGATGAGACATATTTAAACTACAAATATGCACTTCTTAAACTCTCATTATTGGATAATTATAGGCCATAAGAACTGTTTTATAACTATGCATCACTTACATGGTAGCGTGAACTAAAACCAAAGACAAAATTAATAATAATGTAATAAAACCACATTAATTTGTAATTAAAATATAAGAACATCAGCAATTTAAGACTATAGCCAAGCAAGCCATGACAATGCTGATTATAGGTTGACAAGAAAGGATCACTCCTGACGCTCTTGGGCATTGCAGCCATGTGCGCCTGACTCTTGGCTCGAGCCTGCACCACGATTGGGCTTTGCATGGGAGTCAGAATTGCTAGCAAACCAGCAAATGAATGTTCTCAATGAACTGGAAGGTGATAGTCTAAATTTATAAAGACTGAAATTTAGTGACTTCTAATTACCCATGTAGTAGTCCTCAAGTCTATGATTAAATCAGGATCTGTTCCCAACCATTTAAACAGCAGTTGATCAATGGGACTCACTGAACATAGTTTGATAATCATTCTTCTAAAGCAGATTGCTCAATATTTTCCTTTTGATCTCAATTTCAATGCATCTTCTGATAAATGCCTACCTAACTGAAGACCATTCACTATGCATCTATATTTTCAAAATGGTCTTGCCGGATCTATCCGTCACCTCTGAGAATGTGGTTGGTTTTCAAGGTGCCTCAGGGCTGAGAAAGAAATACCTTGCATCAAAAGCTACTGCGGCTGCCCTGGCCTGGTGTGAATGCTGCCTTCATTATGATGCTTGCATTACTGGTTGTAGAACAGGGTGACTGGCCTGCTCTGCAGGTGCAGCAGCAGGTACAGGGCATCTGAGACCAAGTGGAGAGAGGTCTTTTGGATTCCGTGCTGGGAGTGCCCACCTGAAACCCTCTATGTGGCTTTTCCTCAGGGACCAACCCCATTTGGATCAATATTAGGACAATTTTGATGGCTTCACTATTTCTTTTTTCTCAATCTTGCAACCTCACTCACTCATTATCTCCAAGTGACAGTGACTTGCTACCAATTTCAACTGGCTTCCTACCTTCCAACACATTTTTGAATGTTCAAATTTGATCATTTTCAGTACGAAACATTCTGCGCAAGTACACATTCCTATACAGTTTTGTCTGCTATACCTGGAATCAAACCCAAGGCCTTCACACTGTGCTATGTGCCTAGCCTTTTAAATTTTTTTTTTATTTTTTTATTTTGAGACAGAGACTCACAAAGTGGCTAAGTTGCTCAGGCTGGCCTCAAACTTGAAGTTCTCCAGCTTTCACAGATTGTAGGCATACACCACCAGAGCCAGCCTCCTGTGTATTTCTTCCCAGCCTGTAAAGTTCTGCCTAGGTACTTTGGGTTATGGTTGAACTGTACTCCTCAAGAGAAATAGATGATACTATTTCAGCAACCCCAAATATGATCTTATTTGTCAATAGGGTCTTTACACAGATAATTAACCTAAGAGGTGTCATTAGGGATGGTCTTAATCTATTGTGATGGGTGGCCTTAAAAAAGGTGGGAATTTGGACCCAGACAAATATGCACAGAAGCAGGCCTATGTGAAGACACAGAGATACCACACACATGGTATCTATAAGTCACGGATTTTCTCAGGCTGTCAGAAGTGAGGAAGGAATGGAATAAATCCTCCCTTAAAACACTCGGAAGGAATCAACACTGACAACACCTTCATTTGGGTCTTCTAGCCTCCAGAACTTAGATAATAAATTTCTATTACTTAACCAACCTAGTTATACAGCCCAGGAAACTAGTACACTGTGTCACTTTGCAGATTGTATTAATTCATTAAAATTTAATAATTTATTTATTAATTTAGCAATACCCATAAATGAATTCAGGCAGAGATAGAAGTATACAGTGGTAGTGTGCTTCTGCCTCCTCAAGCTTTACCCACGTCTTCTGCATTGAGACCTAAATTCCACTAATGCACCCATTTTTTTGCTGCCATTCAACCCCTCCATGCCCTCAGTTTACTCCTTATCCAGTTCAGATTGGGCCTAAGACGTGACCATCATAATAACTGTCTCAAATTCCATCAACCACTTGGCCCTTTCTCTCCTCTGCCAACCTGGATTGATCACCACTCTGCCTATACTCATGCATTTCAATCTGGTTGTCAAGAGTACATGTGCTAAACAATGAGATATTAACTAAAAACTGTTAAGCCTGATGGGGTAAGATATGCTTGTAATGCCAACATACCAGGAAGCTGAGGCAGAAGGATCACAGTTTTGCAACTCAGAGAGACCCAGTCTTAAATACAAAATAAAACAAAAAATGTTAAAAATAAAAATCAGTCAGGAGATTTTGGATTCAATACCTAGTACTGCGAAGGAGAACAAAACAAAATAAAGCAAAACAACCCTCTAGGTATGCTAGAAGAAATCAAGTCTTTCTTCTCAAAATTTCAGCACCCCTTCCCCTCCTCTTCACTCTCAGCTAATGATCCTGCTTCCTGTTTCTCGGAGGAGCAACCCAAAGAAGTTGTCTATATGATCCAATTTCTATATTCATCAGGGTGCCCCTATCATAGTCCCTGACCTCCTTTTACCATGGTGGTCGAATGCTTAGCCCAAACCCTGGCCATGGTAACAGGGCTCTGATGTTGTCTTTGGTGTAGATTCGATGTCTGTCATTATTGCCTTTTCTCCCACATCAGTGTTCCCTGCTTACTCTTCTGGCTATTTCGCATGAGCGAAGTGGCACGCTGTGATTTTTCACATCATCAAAGGAAGAACCTCTTCTGCGACACACCTCTTCCTGCTTCCACTCTGTTTCTCTCAATTTCTTTGCAGAATGTCTATCTTCTTCCTATTTCTCTTCTTTCAATTTCACATGGCATAACTGGGACCAGTCTTTGCCAGCAGTCCTTCACCAAGATGAATCATGTGCAGATCATGCAAGCTCTCGCAACTGTCAAACCCACTGAATTCTCAGTCCTCATTGTACCTGAGGAAGCATTGATGCAGTGTTTGTTTCCTCTCAGTTAAATGTATTCTTTTTTTTTTTGGCTCCAGAATTCTACTTTCCTGATTCAACGTCTATCTCAAAGGGCACATCTTCTCATTTGCTCTGATAGTTTCCTGCTCTTCCAAGTGATAACATTTTATGTCATGAGCTTCAGTCCTCATCATTCTTTCCTGTCTACTCTTGTTAGAGGATTACCTCAGGGCTCACAATTTCTAGATGCTGACCATTCCCATGTTTATATTTTAGATTTCATCTCTACTCTGGGTGCCAGATTGAGTGCCCACTTTACATGTCCACATAGATGTCTCACAGGTTCTTATGCTTAACATAGCCCATACTTCTCTCATTGCTTTTATTTCCCTTCTTCTAAAAATGTCTTTTTCAGAATGTATGGCAAGTCTCCATATCAGTAGCTCAAATCCCAACTTGACATTCACCTCTCGCTTGTGTTTCATACTCAGCATCTCAGGAAAAAAAAGATGTTGACTCTTCTTCACAGTCTTCAAAACCCAAATACTTTTCCTACCTGTGCCTCTGGCTCACGCCATGTCATCTTACACCTGACAGGCTGTGAAAACCAGCCAATTGGTCTGCCCACTTCTCTTCTTGGCACTATCTTACCAAAACATTGCCAAAGGAAGACATTTCTTTAACAGCAGCTTTATTGAAGTATCACTTATGTACCATACAGTTTACACATTTAAAATGATTAGTTGTATTGTATACTTTTAAATATATCTACAGACTTATGTAGCTATCTCAACTGTCTTAGAACACCCATCACTCCAGCAAGGCAGCAATGACTTCTTCCTCCTAACCTCCCTTGTAGTCTTAGAGCTATTGAGTATATTTTCATTCTACTTTTATTTTTTAGAGGTTTAAAATTTCTGAATTTAGTTGGACACACACCATATTTCCAAGAAAAAAATGAATCTTTTGCACAAAAATTTGAATAAAATCATATTAAGATACACAAAAATGAAATTGTCCAAAACTTATTGTAAAGGAAAAAAATCATGAAACCATAAATATAAAAAATATTAGCTATGGAAGAACAAAATTAAGTAGCATCTTATTCCACTTTAGAAAGAAAAACGAAAGACCAAGTATGTAAGGAACTAGGCCAATTAATTTAAAGGACTGAAAGGAAAAAAAAAAAGATCTGTCCCCTTTGAATTTCATAATTAACAAACATACCTTCAGAAACTAAAAGTAAATTATTTTCCAATTACACAAACTCAAAATATTCTAATACCTCCAGACATAGCATAGGAAATAGCAAGGAGTATAATCCAGTAGGGAAGAGAAGGTGCTGTATGGTCCTAAATAAAGAATGAAGAGCTCTCAAAATGATAGTTATGCAGGACTATGTAAAATGTTAGATGAACCCATTGAAAAGGTCATTAAAGATTTCTATGAAACAGTACCAATCTTATGTTGGGTTATACACACACACACACACACACACATGCACACGCACACACAGACTGTTAGAAGTGCTGGTCATCCATTTGCCATTCCAGTATTTATCTTGTGTGTGCGCATGTGCATATGTGTGTGTGTGTGTGTGTGTGTGTGTTTGTGTATGTGTGTGTGTAAAAGACAAGAAGGAAGTAATGTAAAGTCAATGGAAAATGGACATATGCTCTCTGACGTTTTTAATACTAGGAAACTATCATACCATGTCTTTTGAATAGATTGTAAGTCAAAGAAACATTATAAGTCTTAAAACAAAAACTAAAATTAATTAATATTCAGAAACTTAAATATTAATTAAATAAAAATTAAGTATTTCAAAACAATTGAACTAAGAAAATGTATTTATGATAGTTAAGAATTACTAAGACAAAGCCGGGCATGGTGGCGCATGCCTGTAATCCCAGCACTCGGGAAGCTGAGGCAGGAGGATTGTTGTGAGTTCGAGACCAGCCTGAGCTACAAAGTGAGCTTAAGGCCAGCCTGAACTGCATAGTGAGACCCTGTCTCACTAAAAAGACAAAAAAAAAAAAAAAAAAAAAAAAAAAGAATTACTAAGACTAAAACAAGATAAATACTGGAATGGCAAGTGGATGACCAGCACTTCTAACAGTCTGGGGATAGGATATTGCACAAAGTTCTAGTATGTCATGGACATGGACAGTGTCCATGACACTTGCTGATGACCAGGTGTCACTTGTGGGACTGAGCTCCTGCTATTTCCTTGCTATCCACCCTGTAGACCCAGACAGAATCATGACACATAGGGTGCGGGAGAAGTCTGTCTGTAGAACATGCTAATGGAAATATTTTGATGCTGTATACAAAAAAACTAAAAGACTGCTTTTTTATACCTCTTAATCTGTGTTTAATTGTTTGCTCTATTTGATGGGTTCTTTCAAATTCTCATTTGTGGAGTTGTGGTCATTTTGGTCCCTTTCTAGAACATGTTTTAGCAGTCTGTGTAGGCTTGGCTTTGTCATCATTGAAATTCTTTACTTGTTCTTTGTCATGGAAGAATTTCACTTCTCCATTAAACCTGAAAGAGAGTTCTGCAGGGTATATCAGTCTGGGTTGGAATTTGTTATCTTACAAGACTTGTAGTACTTTGCTTCGTGCTCTTCTTGACTTGATGGTTTGTGAAGAGAAATCTGCCGTTATTCTGGTGGGTTTTCCTTTACATGTGATTTGTTTCTTTTCTCTTGTGGCTTTTAGTATACTGTTTCTGTGCTGAATTTCTGGGATATTGATTATTATATGTCTAGGTATGTTTTTAATTGGGTTGAGTTCTACATGCTTCGGTTAACTGAGTGTCAGACTGATTCCTCATATTTGGCAAGTTTTCTGCTATTCCTTCCATCCATATTCTTTTTATATCATTTGTATTGACTTCTTTCTCACTGATGCCTATTAGCCTATAGATTTTCCCTTTCTGGATTTTGGATGTATCTGAATTCTACATTTTAGTCTGGCTTCTTTCAAGGTTTATCTCTGTTATAGCTTGTATCAGTGCTTTATTTTTTTAATTGTCAAATAATATTCTACCCTACATGGATATGTTACATTTTATTTGTACATTCATCCTTTGATGGACATTTGAGAGGTTTCCTGTTGGGGGTGATTAGGAAGACTTTTGTCTAGCTGTTGTAGATGAGCCTTTGCAGGGACATCTTTTTTCACTTACCTTGGGGACATAGCTAAGAGCGGACTTGCTGAGTCCTGCAAAATTCCATGTTTAACACTTTGAGGAGCTGCCAGTGTGTGTTCCAAAGAAACTGTGCCATTACTCATTCCCACTAGCAATGATTGGGGTTTCTAATTTTCCTGCACTCTTGCCAACACTGGCTGTTACTTGACTGTTTCACTTATTGCCATCCCAGCGGATAGGAAATGATCCTTGGTGCAGCCTGAGTTGCGTGTCCCCTTTTCCTCTGTCCCTGCTTCATGGCTCACCATTCACAGGAAACCCAAAGCCTGTAGAGCTGCCTTTAGGATCTTGTATGACTGGCTCCCTTTCGGTGAGCAGCCCGACTCTCTCACCGTGTTTCCTGGCATTTCTTCTATTGCTCAGTTTATTTAATTTGGCCTCAAAGCCTGTTGAGTGATTGGTCCTTTAGCCTAAGATACTTCCTCCAGAGAGCTCCAGAGATCATCCTCTCACCTCCTTTGGCATCGTGGGCAGCACAGCCTACAACAGAAATACTGAGGCCAGGCAAGATTTTCAACCGATACGTTTCCCAACCTGCATGAATTTGGCAATGAGCATCTCTTTCTAATCAGATATATATGCTTAAAGCTTTGGCAGAAATTGTTACTTAATGTACTTCAAAAAAGCAGGATGTGGTGGTGCACACCTCTAAGCCCAGCACCTTGGAGGCTGAGGTAGGAGGACTGCAGCAAGTTCAAGACCAGCCTGGGCTGTGTAGGAGTTCAAGGACAGCCTGAACTCCATAGTGAGACCCTGTCTCAAAAAAAAAAAAAAAAAAAAAGAGAAGTTTTGGCTTGGATTTCTTAGTTTTGTTAGGGTGAAGGCAGGTGGGATGAAGAAATAGCATTAATAAATTTCCCAGAAAAGTGCTGAGAATTTGTATTCATTTGTTCCCTAGGTTCCTCAAAAGCAGATACCTGCTGCTGCCTGGAATGACAAACTACGTGGGATGTTGGGTATGTGTGTGTGGGGACTCCCGCCCACAGTGGCATCTTCCTTGCCACTCATTTTCTTATAGAACTCCAAGTAAGTGACCTACACTTGCTGAGCACAGAAGCTTCCCTATCTGCACAGCAGGAAAGGAAGTCCATGCAATCTTTGAGGTCCCCAATCATGACATGTGACATTCTGTCACAGTTTTCACCTAATGAGATATTAATGCTGACTTAACTTTAGGATGTGGAGCCTGAGAAATGGCAGCTATCAGAAAAAAAATCTCCAAATGCCATTTGAACACAGTAGAGCTTGATATAATTTTGTATCTAGACTTCGAGAGATCAAGCCTTGGGTTGGCAATGTGGGGGATTCAGTTACTATCTTTGAAGAGTAGTTGGCCTCATTGAATGATACAGTGCATCTGGCAGCATCGCTGGTGAATCACGGGACAAGAACAGAGAGAAGAATTTCAAAATAGTTGAAAGGCCCTAAAAGACTGATCCTAATGAGGACACCAGATTCTCATAGGAACCACGGTGTTTGTCTTAAAAAATGTCACCATGCAGCATGAGCTTCCTGAAGTCAGAGGGGAGGAGCAGACAAGGAAGCCTAATGGGAGAAGAATGCTTTGAGGCTGACAGGCTCAGCTGGGCCAGGCAAGAGGCAGGATGGATCGGCCTATTTCTTACTAGTGTGTGTTTGTTGAAAGGGGACACTATGAGGATGGGACATGTTGGGGGCAGTGGGTCTTTACGATGTTCGTGGAATTAAAAGGTAGTTGTCTCTAATACATGTAAAGATCAGCTAATTCACACTGATGAGGTGACATTTCTTAAACCAGATTTTCTGTGATGGCCTCCGCCTGTATAACTGACAGGTAGCCCCAGGGCTGCCTCAACCCAGAGCTCTCTTGCTGGACCCAGGTAAGCACTGATGGCGCCTGCACTGAGGCTCAGCCAGGGAAGACAAGGCCTTCGGGAAAGAGGGGCTGCTGTCTGGAGTTTCTGCCTCTGAAGCTTGGGGTCCCCTCTTGATGCCGTATGACCCTGCATATCTACCAACAAGAGTCCCTAGGGCAGTCTTTCCTGTGATTTTCCAAACATAGTTCTGAGCATGATTAGCCAGTGAACAATTGATCAAACATAAGTACAAACCTATCTTTTCAATAAAGTAGGAGAAATTAGCAGCATAAGTACCTTAACTATCACATATTAATTACATATATTTCTTTTTCCCTTCCTTCTTTTTTCCTTTCCTCCAGCCCAGTAATTCTTATCTTTTGAGCAGTTTCTTTTACTTTCACAGTATCTATTCTACATTCTGGATCTTATTTGCTCTTTTGGATTCTTACACTAGGGAGATGGTATGATGTTTACCTGTGTAAGTCTGATTTACTTCACCTGTGAGTATAATCTAAAGTTATATGTGTTTAGCGCCGGCCACATATCTCAGCAGATTAAAGTGTCTGCAAGCAGGCACAGAGTCCAGGAGTTCAATTCCCAGGCCTGCCATGCTGGTCCTGACCCCTCAGGTGTGCTGGGATGGCAACTGAGATGGCATGGTGGCACATGCCTATAATGCCAGCTCTTGGGAGGCTATGAACAGGCAGATCACTACAAGTCTGACTGTGAGACCCTAAATACCCTGTATACTCTTCCCTAAAATACAGAAAAAAAGGTTATGTGCATTTAATTATGAAAGCATCAAGTTCATCCTTCTTTATTGCTGAGTAGTACTCGATTGTATAGAATACCACATCTTTTTAATGCATTCTTTGTTTGGTGGACATTTGGGTTGCTTCAAAGATTTAGTTAAGACAAACTGTACTGTTGCAAACATGGATGCACCTATCTTGTTATTTAGTTTAGAAGTAGTCTGTGCTTTTCGTGTTGGGTATCAACATTAATTAGTATTAGTTTCCTGGTTGGAAGGGATTTTTATTTCTTAATTTAGGCTCATAGTAAAAGAGTACCTTTTGTATTAGCAATGTGTCCCATGAGCAAGCAAGGAAGCCACAGGCCCTTGTACTTGCCAGGGAAGCACTTGTTCCACCGAGCCATCTCCCTGGCCCTTGGAGCTCCTTAACTAGTCCTTCTTTTGGGCAAAAAGCTCAGGCCATAAGAGGAGCAAGGACCAGCCAAGGTGACTCAGATACAGCCAAATCGCACTCTTTGAGGCCAAAGTACCTTTCATCTTGCTGGGCTGGGTGCTTCTTTCATAAAGGATGGCCACAAAGTGCTCAGAGAAACACCTAGCTGGGGTGACTGGGTGTGTCACAGCACACACACACACACACACACACACACACACACACACACACACACACACATGATACTTGGAAACATACTCTCAACTGTGCTCTTGCTCCGGGTTTAACAGGGCCACAAACAGCACACATTTATGTGCATCACCGATGACACCCACATCACTACGTTGGCCACAGGTATGCTGTTCTTGGAGCAATTAACCTTTTAAAAGGAAAATTCCTCATTCTATGAGGACACATGAACTATGGAACTTTCTTTCAAACATTAGTCTGATGATGTACAATGAGGGGCTTTTGTTCATTAGTGTCTGCTTTTCTCCTAAAGGTGCTCCTAATGGTTGCTGATGAAACCATTTAGCCCAAGGGTTTGTGTCTAGTGAACTCTCTAATGGATGCAGATTCCTATGTCATGCTCCAGCTTCTGAGAGTGTTGCCTGCTGCTCAGATGCTGTGATGGGTAGAAGGAAGGACACTGTCTGGCTTTTCCCACGGGTGCTCTGGCCACAGGAGGCCAGCTTGGCTGCAGTTCTCCAGTGAGGGCTGCTGAGGCTTCTGTTTTAATGCATCAGCTTAACTTTTCCCTAAGCTCAATGCTGCTTCCTTTCCCTTCTTATGACTGATCCTTCTCAGAGCACATCCCAATAAGTACACTGTATGGATAACATCCTTGGAGACATACAGAAATATTGCCAGCTGTCTGGGCATTCCTTAGCCCAGTCAAGCGATACATACAATTAACCTTCACAGATCTACCTGCCACCAAATCAGTACCTATGTGCATCTTCTTAGTCACTAAATAAAAGTTACAGGAAGCTTGTAATCCTTCTAACATGATGCAGTTATCTTGTGTACTACTACAAGCACACTAATCCCTTCCCAAGAAGATAAAATCTTCAAGTGATGTTTAATTCCTCCCTGAATATTCTATAATTTGAAGGTCACGATGTAACATTAACAATATTTAAATACTTATGGGAAATTAAAACATCTGATGGACACAATAATCGAATAACAGAAAAAGTAAGTATCTAACTTTGTTTTTTTTGCTGTGGACACAATGCACATCATCTCCATAATAAATTAAGGAAATATTCATGACCTTTACGGTTATAGTTTTTGTCTTAGCTGGCATTTCGACTATTTCCTGCTGTACATTCCATTTTGCATTTGCCTTGAGCAAACACCTCAGCTGCTGAAGGTTCTTTACCTAGTTCACACAGGGTGAGGTATGTAAACCCATTCCTGAAGGGTCTGCGTGAGTAGTCCCGCCTGTGTTGGGCCATTGCTTCTCACTCATCTTAATGCCAGGGCACAGTACCGTTACAGATCAAAGCACGCCTTGCATTGCACATGTGTTCCTTCTTACCTCCACTGTGGAGTAATGGTGTGGTTTCCCGTTGGTAGGTAGATTCAATCACCACAGACCATAGCTCCTTTTTTGTCTGTTGATTCAGTGACACAGGAAGTCTGAACTAGCTGGGCAGACTTAACTTTCAGTTCAGTGGAAACATTGTGTGTCTCCTGGTGGAGGTGCTTCTCCCTGTGCAGCTCAGACCTGTGGATCAGAAGAGCAGAACACTGCGGGGACAAGAAGAAAGAATTTTGCCAGGGGGTCACTAGCAGTAATGGTATAGTACTACCCTGCCTTGGCCCCTTGATGCCTGGACCAGTGAATTCTGGCTCTGGGAGAAAGAACATCATCTAATGGTTACTGATTCAGAGAATACATGACCTTCTATGGAACTTCACAGAAGTCCTGCAAGGCATTGTGACCTGGCTGGTACTGCCTCTACATCTTTAAAGACCAGTCCCTTTAGAGTGCTGGGATAAGACCAGTGAATTCTGTTAGTGTAGACCCATCATCCTACTTGCTCAGCTCTCAAGTGAGTTTATTGGTCAGAGGCAATGCTATGGGATACCATGATGGCACACAAGGCCTTACAGATGTCCAAAGATGGTATTTGGGGCAGAGGCATTGCATTCAGGAAACATTGCTGTGCAAATAATCCTTACAGTAAGTGTGCAATCCTCTCACTTCAGTGTAATCAACCTGCTGACTAGAACGAAGCCTCGTTCATGTTTCAGTGATGGACTTTGCTGTTGGTAAGTTAAGCATACAGTGGTGGTGACCATAGCCAGCCCTGGGAAGCAGAATTCCATGATCATGCACAATGTCCACCCCTGCTATCATGATCCTCTGTTCAAGAGCCAATTGGATTATAGCGAGGTGGTTATGGAAGAGTAGCATTAGGGGCCGGGAAGATGGCTCAGTGCAATAAGCACTTCCCTGGCAAGTGCAAGGGCCTGAGTTCAATCCTGAGTTCCACCAAAAAAAAAAAAAAAAAAAAAAAAAAAGAGGAAGAGTATCATTGCTATTTTACCCACATGATTATTAAAATCCTTCTTTCCTGAGGTAATCTTGCAGGGAATATTTATAGGGTAACAAGTATCTTCAGGTCATTTTGGTTATAGTGATCTATCAATATAAATTGCCCCAGAATTTCTTTGTCACTGATTTTAAATCATGTTCCTCCTGATGACCATACAGCCAAACCATTGGCTAAGCCCCATAAATTGTATTTAATTGCATGACTGGCCATGTCTCCTAAGTAAGGTATGTAGTCACATGTGCTGCCCAAATTTTTGCTGGCAGGAAATATTTTATTTCACTCTTATCCTTAAGGGATGTTCCAGGAGCACTCTGAGTTCTCTACCTGTCCGTTTGCATGAGATCTGAATAATGTGCAGAGCATATGGAAATCGAGAGTCTTTTCTTTCTCTGCCAACCCATAGGTGCAGCCTGGGAGAGAGAAGGCAGATTGGCAGTACAGGTGACTATGGACATTCAGACCACTTCTCTGTGTAACATGTAGCTTCATTCCCTTGAGCTCCTGGTCACACACGTGCCACCTCTATTTAATTAGGGAGTACTACTGAGCATGACCCAAATTTAGCTTGGGAGATGCAAGCTTGATGGACTCTGTATAATCCACAAGACTGATACCTACAAAACCTGGATGAATTTAGTCAATGATGTTCTGCCACAGAGTCAAGCCTTAATTTCAATTGATAGGGTGTCATTGCTAGTGTGATCTCTGATCTAGTGAGTGGAGTTTTCCCCGTTTCCATCAATAAGATAGATCAGAACCAATTCACTTTTATGTAGGTGCAGACCTTGTTGCCCACTGTCATTATATGGTCTTAAAAACCATATTAGAGCAGATAGGCAAAAAAGTAGCAATTCATTGGTGGGAGAATATATTCTGCTATATATTGGTGGAACACATGAACCTCAGAAAGTAAGAGATAAACTTTATGAAGATAAATTACTCCACTAGTGAAATATTTAGATATCAGGTTGTCTGGGTTGCACTGAGAAATCACCTCCAAGATAGAGAAGAGACTATTTTGTTTCTCCCATCCTACCACTGAAAGTAGAGCAGTGTTTAATGTACTGTTCTACGTATGAGGCTGGCATATCCTGTACTTGGCAATACTGCTTCAGTGCATTTGTCAAGTGACACAGAGAACTGCCAGTTTTGAATGGGGACAAAACCATGGGAGAATGCTGTAGCAGCTCTAGGCTACAGTGCAGGTGGTTTTTGTACCGAAACTGTTGACCTAGCACATCTTATGATACTGTAAGTCTGTGTGATAGGGAAAATTGTGTCGATTTTATGGGGGTTTCTACTGGACCCCTGAGGTTCTAGAATAAGGCCATGCCAGTCACAACAGCCACAGTAAAGCTGTGCTGTCCCTGGGAAGACAGAGCATCTGACTCAGTGCCATCAAAGAGCTCCGTGGTCAGAGCTGCCTGCCCTGAGCTAGATTTTCTCTATGAGTACTGTGATTGATATCTTGATTTTAAGCTTGATTGGATTGAGAGAAGCTGAGGAAATCAGTAAAGCCAACTTCTAGGTGTAACTCTGGGCATTTCCAGAGAACACTGGCATGTAAGTACGCAAACTGAGGAAGACCTGCCCTCAGTGTGGGTGGCACCAGCTGATAATCTGGAGGCCCAGATAATATGAAAATGAATGGAGAAAGCCTACATACAGGCTCTCTTTCTGCTTCTGACTGCCATAAACTGGGCAGATTTCCTCTGTAGCTTCACTCTTCCCCATGATGTTTCTATTTTGCTGTAGGCTTTAACCAATATAGCTGACCAACTATCAGGAAAAGTCCTCTGAAACCATAACCCAACATAAACCTTTTGATCCTATAAGTTGTTTTTCTCAGATATTTTGTTACAGTGATGGAAAGCTATTGGGTAGACTCATCATCAGTCTATCCTCCTCTTCCTTCTCCTCCTCCTCCTCCTCTTCTTCCTCCTCTTCCCTCTGTCAACAAACATGGGCAGGACCAGAAGGCACAAGTAAGCTGCAGAGGTAGATGGCTAGACTCATGTGCATCCCCTCCTCTGGACCAGTCCTCTCTCAGGACAAACCTGTGGACACAGAAAGGATTCCATATGCATGATAGAGGAGAATAGAACTTGGTTTATAGATAGATATGCAGGTACAGTTAGTGGGGAGAAGCCAAGAATGGGTTGCTGATGCCCCACAACCCTGCCCAACAAGAAGCAGAAATGAGACAATGGAGTTGCCAAAGGCAGAGAGGCTTATGGTGTGGACATGGTCCTTCACCTGTGTCAGAAGATAAATTCTCTCTGGTTGTGACACATGGAAAGATGACACATAGACATGCTAATAGCTGCATATACAGTAATTGTGTGGTCAGGCTGGGGCCATCTGGGAAAGACGAATGGGTATGGACTCATGGAAAATGGACACAAAGTAAGAAGATCATTCATTGTAAGGCATGCTAACACCTAAGTTCCATCTTTCCTGAAGGTACCATCAGCCACTAGCCACCGCTAATGTGTTGGCTGGATTATTGCTTGGGTTTCAGATTATTTTATAGCACATCAGAGAAAACTGCCTTGACTACCTTAGCGAAAGTCTTTCCCTCAGTACTCTACCATATCTTGTTTTTTTTAAAAATCATACTTAAATAAAATAGATTTATTTGTTATTTATTGTCTGGCTAGTGGAAGACAGGCCTCTTCTTGGCTCACCACTTTACTCTTTGTGTGAGAAATATTGAGACAACACATGCATTCAGGACATATTGAAGAAAGAATGGGCCCAGCAAAGCTAGGTAACTTGACTGAGACTGCAAGCTCTAACAGTGCAGCTGAGATTTTAGTGCTATCTTCTTGTTTTGGAGAAGATAGCATGTGTACCTTAGTTTCTTAATCTTCACACAAGGATGATGTTGGTATTTGCATTTGAGTTGTTGTAAAGATAACAGGATTTAATATGAGCAGATGGTCCTCAGTCTAGGATGGTTCACCTTATGATTTTCGAATTCTACAACTGTGAAAAAGTAATACCCATTCAGCAGAAACTGTACTTTGAATTTTGATCCTTGCCCACATTAGTGAGATACCCAGCATGGTGCTCTATCACATGCGGGGCAGCAGTAGCAATGCCCGTTGCCCTGTATTCCACAGGATTATGAGGGTACGTGATTGTCTGCAGTGGGCTGGGTTGCTTGGGTATAGTGTTCTGTAGGTAAGGTTTATCAAAAGTATTGTAGGCTCAGGATACTTTCAACTTACAACGGGTGTTACACACACACACACACACACTGATAAATATTATCAGTGTAAGAGTGTCTGTTGTTATTATTAAGTAGTAGAAATGAAATTTAAACTTGGGTGTGGCTCAATCTTTAGCTTTGGCAGAGCCTCCCAGGGCACTGAGAAATTGTGGGAAAAGGATAAGTGGACTCCTGAAGGCAGAATGTCTGTATTTGATGCAGTGCAATATTCAGAACTCCACCACTCTGGTTTTGAGTGCCTAATGCACGCTAAGCTCAGTAGCGGGCACATAAAGTGAAGCACAACGTGGTCTCTGTCTTTCAGTGGCTATATTAGGATATGAACCTGTGGCACCTGTGCCGCAGTGGACACACAGAGCCCTCTCTCCTGGCATGCGAGCTGAGTCTATGAGTTATCTTCTCTAAACTAAAACCTCAGAATTCAGGTTTCATCATAATGTTGGCACTTTGGAATAAATATGTGGGTTTTGGTGCTCATTCTCTAAAACCTTTTCCATCACTGCCCTAGAATGCAGTGTCTTAACCTCTCACCACCACAGCATGGAGTCCCAAGATATCACAGCAGGACTGAGGCAGGCAACGCCCTCCACTAAGGCTGAGGGTGGTCAGCCCTGTGACACCCACTGCCACCTCACACCTTTATAAAGTTCCTTTTCCAGATGCATGGCTGCAGCCACAGCAAACCTGGACAGCCTTCTTCTGATGTAACTCCACCCATCCGACTTGAACATTGATTTTGTTCTTTAGCTTACCCTGGGTCTCATCAGAAAGAACTAATGTAGCTTTCCCAAGATCTGGGCCATGTAAGACTTGCCTTTTGGACTTTCTGACTACACCTCAAACACTGCTGAGGAGGAACATATGGGCCAGGAAGGCTTGGTTTTCTGGCATTGGCTGATGTGAGCACGGGTTTGCTTTTTCTTCTAATCACTGAAAACTTTGTCCAAAGTTTTCCCTTGGACAAATGACATTTAATTTGCCCATTAGTTTGCAATGGCATCATTTGTTGAATACTCTAGAGTCCTAAGCTTACATTTGCTGCATGATTTTACTCGGAATTGTACTTTTTTGGGTTGAACTCCGTGCATCAAGGCAAATCACAAGGCCCATTGTACCTCACTTTATAGGGATTTTGTCATAGCCACTGTCACAGTGGACTCTGCATTTCTGACAGAGGTGAGTGACCTTTACCTAGGATGCTAGGCAAGTCATTATTTTGCTAATATTAGAAATATGGTCTTTTCTAATGTGGATGTGTTTGAAAAAATTCTTATCCAGCAATGCAGTGTCAGCTGCTCCTTTGCTCATGGTCTCAGGAAAGGTTATATGTTGTTCTAATAACATGTGTATGTAATGGCCATTAGTACTAATGGGGTACATTCTTTCAGCAGGACATAATCACCAAGAGCATGCAAATGAGCACATTTGCTTTTCCTCAACATTTGCTGAAGGCTCCATTCTCAAGCAATACATGGTCTGTAAGTCACCTCCTAACTCTGTTCCGAAATTTCCTTATATGTCTTAATTATCAATTTTTCCTGCTCTCTATAAGGAATGAATTAAACCAGTAGAAATTGCAGTGACAGCCATTTTTACATTGAAAAGAAGCTCTCTTGTTAGTTGCCAAAATTCACTATGGCATTTTTATTTTTCATTTATTGTATTTCTTTTTACATCACCAATTAGCACCTCAAAATGATTTTTACATCTGGTATGCATGGGTGTGAATTATAAGAATTTTAGTTTCAAAAGATTTTTTTTTGTTGCTCTGTTTTGCAGAAAAAAACATTATTTTATCAAGTGACTGAGCATGCTTAAGTAGTAATAGTTTAAGATGCAATGTGAATAGCATTTGTACAGATAGTAAAAACAATTTTAGAAAGCATCTGCTAAGTGTCTGATGAAAGCTAATCTGATCAATACCTAGAGAGAAGAAACCAGTTTGAAGAAATGCTTAACTGTACGTCAGGCTCTGTATTTCTCCTGAATCATTTAGTCTTTTTTTTCCACGAAGCAAGACACCTGACGTGACTTCCTGGGTTTATTTATTGATTTGTGCATTCATTGTTTCACCAGAAACATATGTATAGATCACTACTTTATGTCAGGCGCTATGCTTGGTATCAAGGGGACAGAGTATCACACATGTGACATGTGTGGTCCTTGTCCTTGTGGGGTGTGTAATGAAGCTGTGAAGAAAGACACAGTGTAACTAAATAAAAAATTAAAAAAGAGAATGGTGAATGAACCACCTAAGGACAAAAAATAAATGCTGAGCACAGAATCCTTGGGGGTGTGGTGGCTTTGGGTGGGGGGTAGGGGCTCAGTAGATCTTGGATGATACAGTGAGCCCCACTCTGACCCGACAGCATTCCTTTTGTTGCAGCTGTGCCAAATTTCATCCCGACTGTGATTGGCTCACTTTTCTTGAGCCCCTTCAGGGTGGTAAGTCCTATTCAATTTTGTGTGCTTTCTCTCTCAAAAAATTCGTGGCTGGATCCTGGAAGCCACATGGTCATACAGCTTCATTTTGAAAATATCACTTGTTTTTCAGATCAAAAAAAGTGATAAATGCTTATCATGGACAATACGAAAAACCAAAACAAGGACAGAAAAATGTAAATACAGGAATAAAGATAACAGTTCCACTACCTAGAAAGGGCAGTGCTTTGGTTCCTTGGAATATTTTTCAATGTATAGTAGCCAAAATAATTGAACCTTTATAGAATTCATTATGTGCTGGCATAATTCTCTGTACATTATATATATTAGATAAGTTAATCATCGCAGTGCCCTTACTGGAGGTGCTACGATTATCTCAGTTTTGTGGAGGAGGAAAGCAATGCAGAGTGGTGAGGTCCCATTTCCAGTATCACAGGATCACGCCTACCCAGGCATTTCTGGTTTGGGCTGGTCTGTACTTTGCTATCTCATTTACATATAAAAAGAATGATATCTATTGTTTTACACACCTCGGGTTATACTTCACATACAATTTTAGACCCTGCTTTTTTAACATGATATATTTTCATGGGCATTCTTTCAAGTTTTCACATTTTTTCACTATTTCCAGTGGCTAAATAGTTATAGGCATAACCACCTCCCACGGATGATACTTCGGTTGTTTTTGTTACCATAAAATCAATGCCATGAATGTCTGTGTACAGAAACCTTTGATCTGCTTTGTGATTACTTCCTCAGGACAGATTCCTGGAAGAGGATGACTTGGTCAGAGTTTTTGGCAGTTTTTCAAATTCTTGGAGTGGAAAAAGGAAGACGGAAAGTGCTCCTATGTGCGATGCAGACTTAAATGGCAAAATTTAGGAGAGTCAGAGAGGAGGCTTTCTTGACCAGGTGCAGTGGAAGATAAGCAGGTACTGGACGGTGAGGAGCAAGGCACTTTGGGACTCTGGACCCCGCTCCACCTGGAAGTCATTTCACAGGCAGGAGGCAGATGCATGAAAGCTTCTCTGAGCAGGGGCTGAGAGGACAAAAGGAAAATTTGGAGACAGAATGATGAACCTTCAGGCAGGAGAGCATGCAGTATGTGAAGAACACACAGCAGAGATGAGCCTAGAACAGGTGTGCAAGGCCCAGTGCTGAAAAGGCCCAGGGCTTCCTGCTAAGGACTCGGAGGCTCTTGGGGCAACAGAGAGGCCCGGCTGCAGCTCGCCTTGCAGAGATACCCTCTGCTTGCGCTGTCAGCAGACCAATGCAGTGTCCAGGGCTAGACAGGGGTTGGGGTGGAAGCCGAAGACTCATAGGAAAGCGAGCTTTGGGGACCCGGAGGAGGAGAGGCACTGCCCCAGCATAGGCCAGTGGTCAGTCACTTTGCAGGGTCTGCAGCCCTCTGCGCTGTCTCCCTCACCTCTCCCGGAGGGGCACAGACTGGGCACACACAAAGCCTTGATGTGCAATTGCGGATGTTGCAGAGACATAAAGGACTAACCGCTCCACTCCGTTCAGAGTTACGACTCGAGAGAGATACCAGCCTGTGTGGGAAGATGAGGAAGCTCTGCGTTGCTCTACGCCAGTTCAGCTCGTCATGGGACCCAGGGCAGGGAGGACTGTGGGCGGCTCCTTCTGTCTGCCCCGCTCGCCTCTTCCGAGCAGAAAGGTCACCAAGCGCTTTTCTCGACAGTTATTCTGGGGTTGATTAAATATTTCAATCAGCCCATCGAGCTTTATGGAAGCTGCTTTCCTTGATTGTGTCCCCGACCTTTGGCTTGGGGAATGCTTTTCCTGGGTGCCTCCTCAGCCTCCATCTTTCATTTAATTTCTCTCTTCCCCTCCTGTGTCAGCTTTGTGCAGGTCTGTTCACAGGTCCACTAAACTCCCAGCATGAGCTTCTAGCACGGGCCTCAAAAGCACATAAACCCCTTTCTGTCCTTCCCTCTGGGAGAAATGAATGTCCCACAGAAGAGCAGAGACCTTGTGGGCAGGAACAACAGGGACCCTGGGAGCTGAGGTGAGCACTCTGGGGTGTAGAAGACGCAGTTGTGGTGGCTGGGTTCAGGACCAACCTCCGAGGGGGCAGAACGAAGCAGTGCGGATCCGAGCTCAGCTGCAGGAGACAAACCCCCGCGTCAGAATATACTGATGAATATTTTGCATTTTAGCAGACACACATCTATTTTAGGGTGATTTATTCTGTGGAAATCATTACTTTTCTTTTAAAATATTTCTTTTGCATAATATATAAACAACTTAAAATGTTAGGTAAATTAGCTCATATTTTTGGTGCGAGGTTCATACATAAGCTTTAAGGTTGGGAGACACAGGTACTGTGAAAACTATTTTAGAATCAAAGCCGTGGATAAAATCCAAGCTCTGCCCATTAAAAATGTGCCTGTGGGAAGATTGCTTCCTGGTTCCTGGCCTCAGCTTTCTCATCTGTAAAGTGGGGAGGTAAAAGCTACCTTTTGATGTTGTTCAGGGATTTAAAGATTCATTTGCTATTTCATTCATTCTTTCAATTACGAGATAATCATTGTGGGTCTCTAGCGCCTTATACTCTCCTGGGTATGGGGGAGACAGCAGCAAATCCAATAGTATCTTCTGCAGTAGATAGATCTTTTCTATTCTAGCTAGGTGAGAGACTGATAAACGCATAGACAGATACATGAAGAGAAGACAGATACACTAAGAGAAGCAGCATAAGGGAGAAGGGACAGCAGAGCTTCTGAGATAGACTGGAAGGTATATCTGAGGAGAAGGAAGGTGGTTATCATTAGTGGGTGGGACCCCAGGGAGAGAGATGAAAAGGACGCAGCTAATGTAAGCCAGGGCAAGGAGGGCCTGGGAGAGGACTGAAGGGGCCTTTGATGTTGTTGACTGTGATGGCAAGAAGGACACTCATTGCATGGTACCCAGTAAAGATGCTGATGTTTCAACAGCTGTGTTCCTAGTGGCCATCATGCACAGAACTCAGTATCAGCCTCCCACATTTTAGGGCTACCAAAATAAGCTGCAGAGGGGAGCTCAAATTCCCAGGGCAGGGGGGATGGTCAAGTCAGCATCAAATATTCACTGACTGCTTGTTGTACATGAAGTAGTTTTGATAGCTTAAATGTTGCAGCCCAGGCCATCCTTATAAAATAAAAATATAGGAATAATTGGTATTATCTCCATTTTATAGATGAGGAAACTGAGGGACACGCAGAATGGCCACAGTTTATACTCTACCTGTCAACTGCCAAAGAAAAGCAAATCGAATTAAATGTGCTGCCTGGCCCAAGCTTCCACACAGAGCGCAGCACTAATGTTACCCTGAGGATGACCACATGCAGGGCGCAGAGGCTCTGGCTTAGGTGCTGGGCGCATTGGCTCTCCCCACCACATTTCAGTCTCCTAATCATCCCGCTGGGATCAGCAGGAGTACCTGTCCTGCAGGGGGCCATGAGGATTAAGGAGAAAGTGCTTTTGCACAGAGCCTGCTGCTTGGAAAATACCCCTCATGTCTTCCTGATAGTCCCACTAGGGTTTTTGCGTCTGGGCCTTAAGGCACAAGGAAGACTAACAGGAAAAGAAGTTTAAGTGTAGGTGGGTGGAGAGCATCCCAGGAAAGCAATAGAAGTTCATGATGCAACTGGCACCTCACGTGTGGTGGATGAGGACAGAGCAAACAATTGTAACTGGTGACACTAGGGAGAAACTGACAGCTACCTACCTCAAAGATAGTGTGTTAGACAGTAGCTGGGGCTGCTACAGAGAGATGTCACAGTGGGGGATTAAGTGACGAAAATCTTTCTCTTCAACAAGGAGGCCAAATGGCAGACTCAGAGATTCAGACCTTTGAGAAGACCCTGATGGGCAAGACCACCACCCTTGAGGTTGAGCCCAGTGATACCATTAAGAAGAGCAAAGCCAAAATCCAGGACAAGGAGGGCCTCCCACCTGACCAGCAGCATCTGGTATTTGCTGGCAAACAACTGGAGGACAGTCAGACTCTCTGTGACTACAGCATGCAAAAAGAGTCCACCCTGCACCTGATGCTTCGCCTGCGAGGTGGGATCTTTGAGCCGTCCCTGTGCCAGCTGGCCCAGAAGGACAACTGTGACAAGGTGATCTGCCGTATGTGCTATGCTCGCCTGTATCCCCGTGCTGTCAACAGCCACAAGAAGAAATGTGGCCACAACAACAACCTGTGTCCCAAGAAGAAGGTTAAATAAAACTCAGACAGCCCCTCCAGAAAGGTAGCACCTGCCCAAGGCCTGAATAAAGTTTCCCTCCCTTGACTAGAGCAATAATAATAATAATAATAATAGAATAAATAAACAACAGAAATCAACTCTCACACTTTGGAGGGCGGAAGTCCAGGATCAAGGCATCAGCACGGTTGGCTTCTTTTTCTGAGGCCTCTCTCCGGGGCTTGTGATGGTCACTGTCCCACTGTGTCTTCAAAGCTGCCCCTTAGTGGGTGAGTTTGTTCTCTGTGCTGAGCTTTTCTTTGTCTTTGGATAGCTGCCTGGGGTCAGACAACCTTGTTCACCTTAATTTCCTCTTTGAAGGCCCTGTGAAATGGATTTTGTGGGGCTGCAATTCCAGCTATAAGAAACGATGAGGCTTTGATTCCTTCAATGGAATAGGTGTCTGGTTAAGAGGAGAGGAAGACAGCAAGCTTCCCGGCAGGGAACCCAGAGTGAGTTCCTTGGAGGGAGAGTGTGAAGGAGGAGGTGAGGGAAGGGACACTGTAGAATTTGCAGGGCTCAAAGCCTGATTTCTTCAGCTTGGAGATACACACACACACACTCACACACACACACACACACACACACACACCCCAAGAAAAAATCCAATTTGTCTCACTCTGGCCTCTTTCTTTTTCCCCAGGGATGAGTCTACTTATAGTTCCTTAGTTTTCCCATCTGTTAAGTGGGAAAAATAAAACAGGGCTCTCATGGCTCCCCACGGGATGCAGGCATATGCCACTTTAGCTCTGGGACTGCAAATGTAGACTGGTTTCCTCCTTCCTGCTAATAAGGAGTTGTCTTCCTTCCAGAAGAGAGTACCGACAAACTTGCATTTTCTGAGGATCAGAAAGCCAGGTTTGTGTTTGAGCTATTCACTCACTTATGATCAGAGATTATTCAAAAAAGACTTTGCAGCTTAGTCTAATTGGGTAATTGGGATGTTTCCAGATGAAATTCGACTTGTATTTTTAAAAATCCACTTTGAAGAACTGGTTGCCATGGTGCCGCTCTGCTGACAAGATCCCTCATGCTCCTCTTCGCAGCGATAATGGGCTTCTGTTTATTCTAAGTCTCAGGTTACCCACCTGGGCATCTGGGAGGATGCAGGATGTGAGCCCTGAGGAAGGGCACAGTCATTTTTGGGTTTTTCTTGATGTGGAGGGAGGGTGTGTCGCACAATGTAAGGAGCATTGCATGGTGGGATGGGAGGGCTGTGGCCTCACAGAGGCTGAGCTGGCCCCAAGGGACTTCCCAGACCACTTCCCAGCTGGGTAGCTGGGAACAGAGAAAGAAACCCTTGCACCTTTGCCACATGAGAGCTGGGAGGCTACTCCGGGACAGCAGGACTCATTCACGCACACTTGAGGGCAAATGTGTTATCTTAAGACATAACATAGTCTTAAAAGTCAGTATTAATATTTTTATGGTATCATTGCTTTACATTGGAGGAGGCCTTTGTTCTGAGTCAAGTTTTCAACCCAGTGGACACGATTCCTTCCAATCATCCTTGAACTTCTTGGACCCAAGAGTTTATTATAAGAATGTGAAACATCTTCCCCAGATGCAGTATTTTGGCTTCATTAAAAGTTTTTCTAGTTCCTCTTCAGTCATGTCAATATTTACCTTGGACAATGCTTTGTATCCTTTTGTTTATAATTCCAGAATTCTCCAAGACAAACTGATTATTCATGACTTTCTGGCCTGAGTTACAATTTAAACATACCTCAGGGTGACATTTTAAGAGGATGGATCCCCTAAACTGTTTCCTCTACAGTAGACTCATAATTTGTGTGAAGCATTTCATGCCTCATATTCTGTCTTCTCTCTCTTGTCTTCCAAGCATGTCTTTATTCTTAGAACATCAGCATGTGAACCTTTTCTTACTCTTTTAAAGTCACAGGGTCTCTCTCTCTTCTGCCAAAGATGCTTTTAGTACAATGTGTTGCCCCCACATTCTTGAATGTGCCCATTGTTGCCCTAGAGAGCACACTCTCCCCCACTGCCCACTCCCTCTTACTGAATGTCTGACTCCTGATGCAAAGGACACAGGAGGTCTGCCCTCCCTGCCTAGAGCCCATATCCCTTGCCATCAACTATTAGGAGGGTTTAGTGACAACAGACCTCAGAAAGCTCTAGCATATTTATCCTGTGTGCATCAAGCCAGCCATTTTTCCTGCATCATAAAGGGCTTTACAGTCCTCCGTATCTCCTAGTTCCCTATGAGTACATAATAGCTGCAGAATACTTTAACTTTACCGAGCATTCCACATACACTATTACATTTGATTTTTATAACAGCATTGTGAGGAAGACCCAGAGGTTTCAAGTCTCCTGCTTAAGATCACAAAGTAAGTTGAATAAGAAGAGCCTTTGGCCTTGAACTATTTATATTCATAAACTATTTGGACTCATACAGTATTTAAGTTCCTCTAAAATATTGTGCTTTTTCTTGAAGAATCATTTTCTCATGGCCATTGCTTGAACTACTCAACTTTCCCCTGGAGACTAGCAAAATTCTTATTCATGTTTTATACCCCCAGATCTAGGCATAGACTCCTTTTCTCTGTGCACCATAACACTCTTAAAATTACATTAACAAGTTTACCAGAATGTCTGTTGTATTGAACGAACAGCAGTTGTGCTATTCTCTATCCTGTCTCTGCTCTCACTACATGCATATCACTGGCCACTGTACCTGCAGTACAAAGCTCCAGGTTGATTCTGAATGAATAGTCATGGAATAAAGGAACAATGCCCATTGCATCTTCTGCTTGATGTAATCTTAGGTGTTTGGACATTTGGGGGCATTTTTAAATCCAATCTATAGGACGTAAGATGAGTGTTAGTAGCTAAAGTGCCTATTTGTCAGTAAGACATACCCTTTCCTTTGACATTACTTTTCCTTTGGGAGAGTCAGATCACATTTGGGCAGGGTTTGGGGGCTTTGTCCTTGCTGATTAAATAGGAGTAGTTATGGTAACATATTAAGTAGTCCTAGAAGCCACTGTGATGGGCACACAGCCCGAAAGGAAACTCTGAGGACAGTGGATGTTTTCTTCCTTGTAAATATTTTAAGCAACAGAAACAAGACTGAATCTATAGGTCTGTCCTCTGGGAACTTGGGGATAATTCAATGAAGTTAACACAACAACTTCATCCAAGATAGAGTAGTAGAATAAACAAGTAATGTAAACATTATTTGAGTATTTGTATTCAGCAGTACTTAAAGAAAAATACCTCTTAAATTTTCAAATTTAGATTCCAGCGTGCTCAACATTACATGATGGAACCTATTACTGGACTATATTGGATTATTTTGCTGAATTCATGCACTGACAATATTTAAATGGCAATGGAATGCCCATATTTGACAAAACTAAAGAAAAAAGGGGGATACAAACAAAGGACCATTTTGTATTTGTGTATACAAAATAGGATAGAAATACAGGCTACTTTCTCCTAATTCAATGAGAAGAAAGATTTGTACTAACAGTGTTTGGACAGGATAGCATGTCTGCATCTTGTACTATGATTAACCACTATGAAAACAACAATATGCAATGTGTTAATTATTGAAAGTGCCCTACTAATTGGTTTTGAAACTGTCTCATTGTTATTTGTTTCTCAATAAAATTAATAAAAAACTGGAAAAAATTTTCCAAATTTAGAGTAATAAATAGATTTCCTTTCTGGACATCATTAGTTTGAGTTATAGCTCTGTTAATCACCAATAACTGATAATGTTTTACTAATTCAGTAAGAAAAGAAAACTCCATATCATTTTCATTACTGTACTAGTAGCTTTTTTTTTTTTTTTTTCTTTGTGGCTTTGCTGGAACTTTTTCCTGTGTTTTTTGAACCTATGTAAATTGTCATAGATATTTTATCATAGATGGAGTAAGCAAACACATGCTTGACTTTTTCCAAGTTTGATGCCATGTGGTCGGATTCCTGCTTATATACCAGCTCATATTTGAGCTGAATACATGTTTGAGGTTTTTCTTGTGGGAATGCTGATAGTTTCTGTTATAGTTTGTGTCTAGTAGTCCCCCCAAAGCCTCATGCAGTCATGGGGATTTCTAGATTTTTTTTTTCTTGGAACCAGGGATTGAACTCAGACCCTTGTGCTTGCCAGCGAAGTGCTTATTCTATTGAGCCATCTGCCCAGACTCTGGGGATTCTAGAGTTTGTGATTAACTCATGATCCCCTGGGATTATGGGCATGAATGCTGCACCCAGCCTGGGGCAGACAGGCTGAATGCAGCTTAAGGGAGACAGACCTGCTCTCTGTTGCCATGGTTGCCATTACTCCTCCCTTTGCTCTCTGCTCTTAGCCACCACCATGTCAGGTTGCTCTCTGCCATGTGCCCCTCTCCTTTGGAGTCAGCTGGGTAGGGACTGGAACCTCTAGTAACTGTGAGATAAATAAATCTTTCTTTCCTTCATTTTAAGTGTCAGGTATTTGTTTCAGCAATGAGCGAAGAGTAACTGAGACAGTTTCAAAAAATTTGCTGTTCCCATTCCCCCACTTACCTGTAATTCTTCTGGAGCAGACCGTCAAAGGACAAATGCACTGGAAGCCCAAGGATGCTCAGATTTGGAGAGATGCAGATGGAGCTCTTGAGTGCCTGAAATCAGAAATTGAAAACTGAGTCTGACTGAACTTTATGCTCAGTTTTGTTCAGGCAGACAAGGCCTTCAGATTCTTTTTGGAGACAACTTCCTGGGCTACTGAAAGAAGCCCCGGGTGACTTACATGCATGACTGGCAGAGCCTGGTCTTGGGATGAGGTGATGGTTCCAAGCATAGAGCCTTTTGTCCTTTTGGCTGAAAGATGGAAGCTCTTCATTTCCAGAAGCCCTGCACGAAGTGCTGCGGAAGCTCCGTGTGGTGATTACCTGCAGTGATCAATAATTCTGCCAATTACCTTGTACACAGGAGTCAAGAAAGGCATGTTAGTTGTTCAAGCTGGGAGCAGGAGTTTCATTAATAGTGATCTAGTCCTTTGCTTTCACAATGTGTATTCATGGAAATAATCTTTGAGTGCATCACTGTACAAAGGACAATATATTTAAGCAATGTTATGTCTGGGATTTGTTTCTGAACAAACCCATATCATCCAAATAATAGAGATGTTCTTTGTTACCATATTCAGGCTACAACTTGCAAAATCTTAAGATAAGGAGATTAGTTTCTGATTACTATTTAATTGCAAAAATATAAATTTATGATTTAAAAATGTAATATATGTTGTATTCTATAAATGACTCAATTATTCATGAAATATTTGTATATCACTTATAAATATATTTTTCTATTATAATTTGAATAAATGATCCATGTACTGATTATAAAACTATTCTTATTTCAGGATTAAGCTATTTTGCATGAAATAGGATTTTGAAGATTTTGTAGGAAAATGTTTTTGATAGTTTAGATCTCTATAAAACACCAGGAGATGAATACACATTTCTCAGAGGAAGAAATACAAGTGGCAAATAGATATGTGAAAAAGTGTTCCACAGCACTGGTCATTTGAGAAATGCAAATTAAAACAACATGGAGATATCATTTCACCCCAGAAAAAATGGCTATCATAAAGAAATCAACTAATAACAAATGCTGGAGGGGCTGTGGGGAAAAAGGAACCCTTCTCCACTGCTGGTGAAAATGTAGACTGGTACAATCAGTATGGAAGTCAGTGTGGAGATTCCTCATAAAAGTAGGACTGGAAATTCCATTCAATCCAGCTATTCCCCTCTAGGAATTTTCCCAAAAGAACTGAAAACATCATAGCATAATGATATATTACACTCATGCTTATAGCAGCACAATTTGTCATAGCCAA